>JASAND010022954.1:0-10396 GCA_030248195.1 Trissonchulus latispiculum
GAGAAGAAGAGAAGACTGCAAACTCTCACAGTGTCATAACTAGGTGGCGGAATGAGAGAAGCGCAAAGGTTCTAGAAATATAATTAGGAAAAATATGTAGCTGTGACGTAAAGAAAGCTCAACAGCGACAACACCAAGCGCAGCGAACCTACATTTCATCATTTGGGAACCATTTTTTGGGCAGCAAACAGAAAACAAGCTTCTGAATTTTTCGAAACTTTTCAATTTTATCAGCTTTTGCCAATTTAAAACTTACGAAAGTACCAGCTTTTGCCATGTTTCTGCAGAAAAAAGCTGTTCCGTAAGAATTGTTCCGCGGCTGTTGGATTTTCTCTAGGCGAAAAAGGGAGGCCCTAACGTGGGTGTACCTGAGATCTCAGTCCTGATACCTGAGTCTAAAATCGCCAAAAATGCAGTAACATTATTCTATCTTCGTCATATGCTGCTATAAAGTGATCAAAATTCTGTTTCAGCACCAGAGAAATAACATTTAAAACTTTTGACCAGAAATCCTTAAAATTGGCAATTTCTGTCATCTCAAGATAACAAGAAATAATCGATAATACAGACACATATCTGTCATCTGTCATCTCAAGATAGGGAGGGTACGAGTGGGGAGACCTGAAAAGTGTCCTTCCCCCACTAATGCCGTGGATAAGTGTCAATGATGCGCCCATCTCTCAGCCTCCCTTTTGTTGTATTATCAAGAGTATAACAATGGTCGCGGACATGTGCGTTTTGTGCATTTATTATCAAGAGTATAACAATGGTCGCGGACATGTGCGTTTTGTGCATTTATTATCAAGAGTATAACAATGGTCGCGGACATGTGCGTTTTGTGCATTTAAAGTGCTTATTTTCAATCATAAAGCACAATTTAGTTAGTTTTTTTTATTCTGCTGCATTTGAGGCTTACGTAATTATTAATTATTGTATTCCCTTCGTCTTGTTTGAATTTTTATGCTGATTTTTAATTCATAGATTGTTTTCAAAACGTCACTCATATTCAGAGTTCAGACAAATGCATAAGTACACAACTTAACGTATGAAGGTGTCGAATTCTGAAATTGTTCCATTGTCAGATGTAAGTGTTACACAGCAAAATCGCGGGAAAATTGGAAAACTGAAAAATCCTTGGAACGGCTTCAAACATGCGCTTGAGTGCATTTAAATGACGGCTCCCGTGCAAGTAGTAATGTGCGCGGGATCTTGACATGTAAATATTGTCATTTGCACGATTCGGCCATGCAGACTACTATGTGCACAATTTCTCCGTACAAATTACTATTTGCATGGTAACACTATTGGCACGCGACATATACACAAACTAATCAAACGTAATTATGTAATTTCAAGAAATTTTTCCGAACAATTTGATCATATATACAGAAAGTATAAATGCAAGTCCATTGGTGTATCTTGCTAATTTTTTATTGTATTAGTGAAGTTATTAATTTATTTTCTTTTCAGTCACCGTCAACTAATACTGCAGGTGTTAATCAACAGAGAAGCAGAGGTTCACCCTCTGTGGTTAATAATAACAGTAATGGTGGTGATAATTCTTCGTCCTGTCGGAGATGTTCTACGAACTCCCCTCCGCCCCCGGAGGAACCTACACAAACTCGGGATGGCATTCCTAGTTCCGAAGGAAAAATGACTCCTGGAGACAGCAACAACGGAGAAGATCGGGGCAGTCGCATTGCATCTCCGTCTTGACGTTTGACGTCAAACGTAATTGTATTCTGTTTTTGTGAGTGTGAGCTATTATATTGTTGGCGATTAGTTTTGTTTTCTTTGTGCACTCCTTTCATGGGTTTCGTTCGTTAAACTTATATATACGTACGTAAGTACCCAGTTCATTAGCTCCTCCGTTTTGGATTATTTACTTTGCAAAAGAAAGATTGTCATAATATTTATTTGTGTTTTTGTTCATTCAGAGTTAGCTTAGACCTGATTAGCTAGAAGAAGCGGACGTTTTGGAGGACAGAACAGTGTCCATAATAGTTTTGTTCACTGTATATAGTCGGGTCGCTGCTACTGGCAAATGCTGCTTCAACTCAAAACCTTTGGCTGCTAGTCACTTGCGTAAACAAGGTTGGCTTGTTAGCATTCCCATTTTTGCTTGTATTGTCAAATTTTCTAGATTTTCAGAAAATGCTTTCAGTTGCAACTTCCTCCACTTGTTTTGCGACTATTAGCTTAGTAGTGGCAAGAGTAAGTTGAATATCAAAACTGGATAAGCTTAGGACAAGCGTGTGCTATCTATCAGCCTGCTGGCGATTATCGCCTCTTCCACAGATGAGTGCCTAAATCAAACAGTTTCGCCGGCTATACCTGTGTGCTCACCAGACAGACCGACCGACAGAGAGACATTTTTGACTGGCAGTGCCCTCAGGGTTTAGGCATCGCCATTCTAATCACTGTGGTGTCGCTTGTCGTTAAGTCTGCCAATTAACAACAATACTGCTAATTATTTCAAGATTACATCATTATAAAAGTGAGAAAGAAGACAGGCTCCTGGGTTTTTAGGGGGGGATGCCCCCCCTTTCTGGGTTCCCCCCACTCGTCCCCTCCAACTTTTTTGGGCTTCCCCCCACTCAATATAAGGTGCCCAGAAAATGTCAAATTTTAGGATTTTTGGTCAATTGTCAAAAATCGTCTATTTTGGTACTAAAACTTGATTTTTGAGCACTTTCGAGCTTAGTTGTAGCAGTATGTAGAAAACACATAATTTTTACGGTATTTTTAGCATTAGCCCATCCATTTTATTCCCCCGCCCACTTTTGGTCTTTCCCCCCTCCACAAATGGGGCGGGGCACCTCCCCCCACTTCCCCCCCACTTTTTTGGCCTAGAGAAAAAACCCCAGGGCTCTCTGTTATCAAAGCAAAAACTATGCTTTATATGCACCCCCTCCAAATTGACCCTCTCTTACACCGCCCCTATATGGGTGCATAGTCTCAAACGGGGGTCACTCACTCGCTTAATATATTTTGTACATCTGTGTCAAACATACAGGTTTAGACCCCTCCCCAAATTTGGTCCCTGTTAATTCATTGTGTAATTATGTAAAGGAGTGAGCGACCCCAGTTTGGATCTCGTACCCATATAGGGACCGGTGTGAGAGGGCCTATTTGCGGAAGAAGGGAGATAAGCCGATATCGAGTGTAGCATAGTTCACTGTGTGACACTTTTTATGTAAATATTATGTACTCTTGATTATATCTATCGGGTATGCCTGTTGGTTATAGATTTAGCTTAATGCAAAAAATTTTTTACTCTTTTTTGTATTGTAGAAAAGTTAATTCTGCACATGTCAGTGTCATGTCACATGTTTCGTATTTTTCAGTTTGTTTTCAATAAGTTGGACTTGTTCTTTTGTCCATTTTTCCAGTTCAATTATTTATTAGCTTTGACTCAAAACGTGCTTAGCTTCTGCGAAATGTTTCGTGGGATATAAAACTTTGTACATTAGTTGCAGTTTCTTATTTTGCATATAATTTTCTTTACAGAAATTTACACTGACTGTGATTCAGTTACAGTTTGGTTTTTGTATGTATGTACTTTCTGCATTTGTATTTCCTCATACACCAGTATTTTTTGTTATTTTGCTGTGTGCTAGAATCGAAGCCACATCACTCTTATAGCTTTTGTTAAATGGCTGCCTGTCCATTTTGGAATAGGCTGTTCTCGATCCTTGCGCGATGGTCTTATTTTGCTTAGAAATGGAAGGGTTTGATTTTTGAACTTATCTGCATTTGATAGCGTTGGTGTATTAAAAATTTACTTACCACTTAGAAATGAATAAAAATTATTTGCTGGACTCTTACTATATTCGATGTATCCTTAGTCTTTCTTGGATAGACAGTTGGAAATTTTGAAGGGAGGGGAAAACAGTATTTCTGTTCTATAATTTTTATTTCGCATTCACAATTTTTTAAATTACATTTCTGTTTCGTTTCTTGCTTTATTCTATAAGCCTCATGTACTAAGCATAAACATCCCTTATTTGACTGAGACTATAGCTATTTCTTGTTTGATTGAATTATATCGTTGCCTGTATGCATTTCGTACTTGTTTTTGATGGCGATGTCAAGTTGCAAGTGAACCGTTTATGACACTGAATTATATATAAAGACTCGAGACAATAGTTTGCCGTTGACTACGGTAAAAGTCGCCATCTCTTCTTGATAATGACTGCATATAAATTTAATGTTTGCATATAAAATACTTGTTTGAGTAGGTGTTGTATTTGCTAAACAATCCAGTCGACACTCGACAATCGTGAATCTGTCATTTTCTGTGAGCCACTGTAGCTTGCATAGTTCATAGTTCACTTGCAAAATAGTCTTCTCAGTCCTCAAATATACCTGTTTGCATAGTGTGCGATGAAGTCCTGCGCGGGCCGAAGTTTCCAGTCGCCTCTAGACGTGCGTAGACACTTCCAAATGTAGCATCACGCCCTGCTGCCATGCTACCACTGGAAGCGTCGATGCGCCCATATGTAGCATGCCAGTTTTCGCGCATCGACGCGCGTTGATGCGCGCAGCGCGCAAAATCATATTGACGTTTGTAGACGCACGTAGACGCGCGTACGCCTGCGTTCGCGACTATGAAGGCACCTTAACTAGTTTTATATTATATGATTCCTGCGCAACTTTCTCCCCAACACGTTCGCTTCAACCTATAAGAATTTAAGAAGACGGGATTACGAAGTTGACTCCTAAATTCATTTGACTATCGAATTTGAAGTCCAGCCAAGCCCAAGGATTTCATTCGTTTTTCAAACAAATACTGCGACGACGGTTTAAATCATCGCCTACAAGCTAATGAGAAAAATAATATCTCATTGATATTCTTTATTTTTTAAACTCAGTCCTTTTCAGATTATATCCGGGAGCAACGACTAAATAGATTTCCATCCAGTTTCACCGAAATTTCCTTAACTTTGACGGCTCAACTTGTGGACCCTTCCTGACCCTGTGGACCCATATATAAAACGTATATATGTAGAAAAATTTAATAAAATTTGTATGTAAAAATAGTTTTGGTAACATCCTTCTATCTCTAAGTGCTGTCAGTATAAGCAGCGAACAAAACAGTAAAACTGCTCATTTTCATTCGTTGGTCCAGAAAAACTGACGCGTAAGGATTGAACAACAATTTTCTAACTCATTCTGAAATTCCTGTTTATATAATTGGTTAAAAGAATTACTTAGCAACTATTTCCAGCAATCATCATTGGTCTCTGAAAAAGTTAAAAAATTAAATTATCATTAAAAAGATATCAAACATTTCTGCAGGTAGATGGCGAACTTTAGCAAATATTTATAAAAGGCACTAAGCGTAGAAGAAATGCAGTGAATTTCGGTTGTCACGGCCCGAAGCCCGGACCGCTCTCAAATTTGTCTGTTCCGCCCGGGCCGACCGTCCTGAGTGAAGTTCTCAAAGTGGGCAGTTACGTTAGGTGACTTATTGTTGAAAACCAGGTTTACATCATAAACGGGAGTGTGCGAGGATTGTGTAACCTGGATTTTTTACCTACCATTTGTTTGTTTTTATAAAGATTGGTGTTTGGTTACTACTTTTATTTATGGGAATTTCGTTTTTTGTCGTGTCTCTGTTGTCAGTATATTTTGTATTAGTTCTATATTTTAAGTACGTATTTGAGTTACGAGTTCTGTCTGATTATATTATAGGGTGAGCTTTCATTGGTGACTATGTATATGTATATACAGTTTTCAATAAATGCAATGTGTCGTTCAGTTTAATAGGTTGAGACCGTAGTCCAGAGTTGTAAGCGGGTATCAATTTCGCCTCGCTACCCGGTGTACATGCTAATTATTACTCCCCAGTACAGATTTCCTAGTGAACTTTTACTCCCCCAGTAATAATTTCCTAGGAAATCTTTACTTCCCCTTAGGAAATTTTTACTCCCCTAAAATAGGAAACTGTGAGAATCATTTTCTAATATTTTGGAAATTGCACCCGAGAGTTACGTAGTACTAGAAGAAGATTCTTAATTACGGCTAGCATGATTTATCACTTAAGGTGGTGGTAACGTTTACACCAGTTATCTTCAAAACGTCATAACTTGTTCAAGGACTTATATAGCAAATGAGTCATCATTTTAAAGCTTCAAATGAGGTCGCCTTATGTAACTACTTTCTAGAGCGATTTACACAGAAGAGACCTCTAACCATTTTTAAACAAGGATTTCAGAAATCTGTGCAAATTGATCAAACTTTGGTCTTGACATGCTGAGTCTTGCCAATGGTCATTTTTCATGGTTTCGCCAGAAGTTGCCTATAATCTGAGAAATTTATCAAAAGGTAAAAATTTTCGAAATTTCATGATTTTTCGAGACTTCAAATGAGAATTGCAGGAATTTGTGAAGGCAAAAACCACGAAAAATGACCCTCGGAAATAGCGTAAAACTGTTTCTGTGAAATTGTTTGCAGTTTGACTGTGGCAGTTCGGAGAAATCCTTGAAATAAGCTAATTGCACTTTTTGAAAAAGTGGTCTTTTGATCACAACTTTAGCTAGACACAAGTAATCAAGCTCATTTTTGCACAGAATATTTGCTTGCAGACGGTTTTTAATTTGGATATACCGTTGTCGAATGTTGTGCTTCTGGATTCGATCGCCTACGTGATGGAAAACGGTTGCCCTACAACGATAAAATTTGGAATGATGAAAATTACATTAATTGTGTCAGCGTTGTCTAAGGCACTTACTACCAACGCCGAGTTCGAAGAAAAGTGGTACACGGGTACGCCGATCAGCCACTTCAGTTTTGAGTCGAAACTCACATTTTCAATGCAATATCTTATCAATGATTAATCATGGAACCAAAGAAATCAAAGAAAGGGACACTGAGTTAATTGCCAATAACACAGGTTACATGTTCGATTGCCCCTAAATTCGATACAATGAACGTTTTGCTGAACATTGATTCTACGGAAAGATTTTGCACTTTGAGAAAGACGAAAAATTCAATATGAAGCATTTTGGGTATCTGACTTCGGAACAAGCCCTTGCTGATTGTGCAGTGTTTCTGACCTGGTTAAAAGAATCGACAGAAGGCGCAAGCGACAGTCCAGTGGTCACTTTCGGTGGCTCCTATGGAGGAATGCTCGCCGCCTGGTTCAGAAGCAATTATATATCCCGACGTGGGAATCAACGTCGTGGGGTGCTTTGACGAGCTTTGCCTCTGACACAACATCATGACTACTCGACGGAATGAATCAATAGATCCCCTCCTGCGTCAGGGGTGATCAGGCGCAGACAAAGTGATCTGTCTAAATGGAAGTGGATCAGCTAAGTCACATTACTTTATTAAAGATTACTGAATTACTGATTAACTAACAACATTTCTTTAACGCCATGCACAGGTTGATCGGAGGGGAATGTTGATGTACCCTCTGCACATATCGACCACAAACACCAAAGTTGGGATCCTTAGGATCCTTAATCGAACGATAGATCTACTCAGACAGTCGTTCGTGCCGGCGCCAGCAGGAGCCGCAGATAGCAATTCAGGGGAAACCTTGAATTCCCCCCCTTCGGGCAATTTACCGAACATGTGCAAGGGCGGCCGCCTGCTTGGTGAGCGCTGCCACGAGGCCTTCATTACGGTTGAAGTAATGAACGCCTCGACAGCCTTGGAGAACATCTCGGATAATTGCGATTGCAGTTATTCAGTGTCAGCTCCCCACGCCCCAACAAATTTTGAAAACAAGCTGACACTACCCCTAACCGGAATACCAACTGGGGTGAGGTGGCCGAAAAAAAGAATGTTGTGCTTACCTGTATCAGCAATTGACAAAATACTGGAAATTTGAAATAGGGTTATTTTTACCCCAAAAATCTTGAATCTCGTTTATATCTCTCTGAATCTTAAAGATAGAAAAAATAGACTGAGGGCCTTTTCGCGCGTGAGTTAAAAGCATAGAGTTAAAGTTTTTTAACCCATTTAACCCTGAAGCCTGAAAGTTTGTGGATTCAGCAGACGGCAACTCAGACGAAGACAAAGTTTGTATAATAAAAACTAATTGCTACAGAACAAAATTACCAAACGCAAAACCATATATAGTAGCATTGATAAAATTTTCCATCATCAAATTGAATTAAGGGGGGGTAGCTTTTTTTGGGCGATTTTTCGACCTCCTATTTTGTTCATTTTTGCATATTTTGTACTCCCAATTGGTCCGCGAAACAAGACAAGTGCGTTTTGCGTGATATTGCTTCTATCGTTCTGTAGAGTCCGTCAAAGGTGACTCCGACATGTGTTAAACATAGGAAAATGAAAAAGTTAAGGTAAAAAAGTTTGTGTCCAAAAATTTTTTCGCTGTGTGAGAGACTCAGCTCTGAAATTTTTTCACCCTTGTTAAGGGCATACTGTAGAGTGCAGCGAGTGACTTTGGTGCAATTCTGTTGAAAATTGGAATTTTGGCAAATAGCCAAACTCGGAATTTTCACAAATTCTGACTTTAAAACTTTGCCAAAATTTTAATTCTCAGCAGAATTGCACCAGTCACTCGCTGCACTCTACATTATGTCCTTAACAAGTGTGAAAAAATTTCAGAGCTGAGTCTCTCACACAGCGAAAAAATTTTGGACACAAACTTTTTTACCTTAACTTTTTCATTTTCCTATGTTTAACACATGTCGGAGTCACCTTTGACGGACTATACAGAACGATAGAAGCAATATCACGCAAAACGCACTTGTCTTGTTTCGCGGACCCATTGGGAGTACAAAATATGTAAAAATGAGCAGAATCGGAGAAGGTCGAAAAATCACCCAAAAAAAGCGACCCCCCCCCCTGTAACTGGACTTTAAACGATTGACATAGGTCCAACACACATATTATCCCCTTTTGTGCGGAGCATTTTTGTTATTTGTAACATAATACACAGTGCTTCTAGTACAACCAGATGCAAACTCTACGGCACGATTTGCAATGCTCTGCCACACTTGTACACAAAATTTTGGACGATTGCAACTTACCTGGAGCTAGTTATAGGCCGTGCTGTATTTCAGCAGATTTTAGATTTGTCGCTCAATAAAAAGGTTTCAGCCAGTCACCTTTGATGGACTCTACAGAACGATAGAAGCAATATCACGCAAAACGCACTTGTTCGTGGACCCATTGGGAAAACAGAATATGTAAAAATGAGCAGAATTGGAGAAGGTCGAAAAATCGCCCAAAAAAGCTACCCCCCTTAAGGTGGTGGTATCCTTTTGTGCAGTGCTTTTGTGGCGATTTTTTGAAACGCTATAACTTTCGCAATTTTGGGAGTTAGAAAGAGTTTTATACATCGTTTTAAAGCTTATTATCTGTAGATTCACGAAACTGGGAAAATTAGCAAAAAAATGGCGAAATTTTCAGAGGTTCTGACATCTAACAGGATGAATATAGACCAAACATTTTTGAACATCGATTTCTCAAAACTGAAGAGTGGGCCAAAATTTTTTCTTGTGCTATCATATTGCAGAGGGCATATGGGCCGAGGGATTTTTTTTGGATTTGGCTCAACAAGCCTCAATACTGCAGAAAATCCGGCAAATGCGCGGCGACACGAAATTTCGCAACAATTTTCTCGTAACTGGAGATGTTTCACCTCAAACCAAGAGAAACGTCCCTCCGCAGAAGTACGAATTTCCATTTTGCCGAAAATCTCCGGAATCTGTCGAGTAGGTTTTGAGAAATCGATGTTCAAAACAAAATAACCGCAGTTTTGCCAAAATGGTTTTCCGGTCCAATCTCTAGCTGAAAGCAATAAAGTCCGGCTGGTAGAGATTCAAAAAATGTGCATTTTGACGCTCATCGATTGAGTATAAATGGACGAAAATTGTTCGTAAGGTTTGGCAGTAAGTAGTATACAAACCCGGGTTCTGGCGCAGTTAGCTAATAATACTGGCTTGAACCCCTAAACTAATAACCTACCTAATAATACTGGCTTGATTCCTTGACGAATACCCTACCTAATAATACTGGCTTGAGTCCCTAAGCTATGTCTACTAGCCTACCTAAGTAGTAATAGAGAGGCCAATTGAGCGCTCTTTGGGTGCCCATGCATTTATTTGTTCAATCAGTACATACATTACAATACACACATTTATTCAATCAATACATGACCATATGCAAGTGAATGTATACCATCGTCAAGTATGTAACGTTTGTCATCATAGGCGCTTAATCCTACCTTACATCGCTGCATAGTAGTTAGCTGATGACCTTTTCTATCAATATTACTCATAATATGTCGTGTCCTACCTCCATGCAGTAATATTCGCTTATAATCTTCGTGCCTTAGTCTGACTGACCTATTAAGTCCCTTTGCTGCTGTCTTATCATCACCTGCGCACCTGATACTGTACATCTTTGCCCT
>JASAND010022957.1:0-45778 GCA_030248195.1 Trissonchulus latispiculum
ATTAGATATTAGATATTAACTATAACATAGACCTTCGTGAAGAACAGGAGGAGGCAGCGACTTGACAATACGCTGTCCTTCGATTCCCAAACAATGTTTGAAAATCGCGATCTTCCGACTTTCGGGAAAATTATTGGCATTAGCTCCAATTGCTTCCAAGTAATTGGAGAAAATGTCTATCCAATCATTCCATGGGACCACAGGAGTCCCGGGAACATCCAAAAAACTAGGAGGCGCACTGATATGATCCATATTTAAAACTGTATCCTCGTCGCCATATATAGAAACAGGGCAACTGTTACTTTATTATACTCCAAAAAGTAATCACTCAAAGTCCTTGTACGGAACTCTTTTCATAGTTTGTTTTTCAGGTTTCTCAAACACTACAGTTATCAATCAAGGTTTTCACTGGACTACTTATATTTACATAGACTGTAAACAAATAACCTAAGTATAAACGTGTCCATTGCTACTAAATCTATTTTGCCATCTAGCGTTGTCAACAACACTACGACCAAATCTTCAAGAAAGTTAACTACTGAACTGACATGAAAGAAGACCAAACAGGAAAATGCAGAGTAAATGGATTTTCTCAAGCGTCTAAAGTATTTTCTTCAAGTCTGAGTTTGAAAACAAGCTACTAAGTAGGCGTTTAGCAATTACGATAGCTTCGACTTATTTCACACTTCAGTTACTGGAAATTTACACTAATTTAATTAGCTGAACCTAATTGTGTTCAGGTCAGAGAAAATGGAGTAGTGTACCGCCGACTGTAGTCTTACTGAACTACTAGAAACGTATTGCTTGATCGGACGGTGCCAGGTTCAACATCGGCAGGATGTCAGTCTAAAAGAAGTAATAACTAATAGAGGCTGCCTAGTTTATTTTGTAGCACAGCTTCAGTGCTTGCACAGATATGTCCATGTTAGAGATACTGAATGTGGACACAAGCTGAGTGAGACAATTCGATTTACTAGCAGCAGCATCACAAGTTACTAATTAACTACGGGTTCGTTGAATATAGTATAGAATCTCACTTAAAAAAATGAAATTGCATAGCCAAGTCAAATGGCATGGGAACCTGCATTTTCAAGTTCTACCCCAATACCGTGCATTCATAAAAACCGTTTCCACAAGCCCATCAAGCGAGTGCATCTCGTACTGTACCAATTTCAGTCCATTCCACAGCACCAACATAGTCAGCTTTATGTAGCTGTGTCTTTCAGGCTTCCAGGAAACTCTGTCGCTGTAGGCGACCAACATATGATTGTGATTTTACAGTGCAAGGCTATGCAGCCGCAGAATACGTGGGCTGGGTCCATAACCCGTTAGAGATATTGAATGTGGACAAAAATAGAGATAATTCGATTTACTAGCAGCATCACAAGTTACTAATTAACTACGGGTTCATCACTTTTGTTCTATTAGCTACTTTTCTAATAGTGTATTCATCGTCCAGGAAGCTCCGAATCCCTCACGCAAATGCCTCCCTTTCCATGAATTTGCTGACCTACGAATGCAGAATACTTACTCAAAATTTGAGAGCTCACGATAAGAGTTAACCAAGTTAAGGGGGTGCTACGAATTTAACTAAAAGTTCGATGTTGGAAAAGCTAGCTAGTCTTTTGCCACATAATAGTATTAGGTTTAGTGTAAAATAGTTTAAAGTTTGAAAGAATTCCATGCAGCGTAGCGTCCTGTGGAGCCATCAGAATTTGGTGTTATCGGTCCAAAGCTCGACATGACACGTACACAAACTTGGCCTCGCCCTGGTCGCTATGTGCAAGTCACGGTACCAAAATTTTCAGGAATTAGTTCTGACATATAGTGCTTTGATATCGTGTAAAATAATCTCTAGACCTTTGCCTACTTTTCTGTGCTATACGATCAAAGTGCGAAAAATTGGGTGTTGTAGGTCTATACGGGTGAAGGTTAACTAACTTCTAATGAGCTGTGGTTTACCAAATGAGCCAAACTTTGCTGCAATTAATACTCCAAGTATCTGTCTTAACTTTGGTATGAATGACGTGATTTCTTTAATCCCTGCGTTCGCAGTGCTGGATTATATTATCGATATTGTCGCTGTTATTTGGTGCCATTACGAAGATGTTAGCAAATTACTCCAAAGTACTGTGGCAGAATCGGCTGAAACTTTGCACATTACAGGCCAGTGAGTGTACCAAGATGTGCCGAAAGCTATGTCACTAAACCTCGCTCCAATGTTTAGAAATGGTAGATTGATTTCTCAAAGTATGGATGGCGATGGCTCCAAAATGCTCTAAGAAAGTTGTAAGCACATACTGAACGAAGGAAGCGTCATATCGAAAAACGGATTTCATATTCGGATTGGGCAGGTCAAATAACTCCTATAACCACCTTTTCGGCGAAATCGGGGACAAAAAGTTTTTGACCCCATTTTTAATGCGCTTAGCTAGCTTTTCAATGTCAATTTTATTAGATCGAAAACGGTGCACGGTCATATCACAACTTTTCGCCAAATTTCAAAATTTGAACTGTTATAGCTGAAGAAGGAAGCAACGCTCGAAAGCCGGAATCCTTTTTATATTTAGCACTAGTAACAATTAACATTTATGGCTGAAAGTTTCAGAATTGGTCAAATCGTTAATCCAGCAGAGCTGAAAAAACCTTTTTGAAAAATCCCATTTTTCGCACCAAAATTTGTACTTTGGCGTCCTGCCAAAAACAGTGTAGGTGAGATATGTATGTTATTGCCCACCCTAAACTTTTTTACTTTGATATGTTGGCTAACGTTGGGGGCAAAAGTAGCTCTCTCCGACGATGTTGTGCTAACCCGTTCGTAGCCCCCCCTTAAACAGTAAGATACAGATAGTTTTTAAAATAACCATACAATCCACGGTTGGTTTGTATGTGCTGATCCAATGCTGAACCAAAGAAACGGTACCTAAAAGTAGGATTTTTAACCTTTGCAAGAACCCTACTCTCAACTAGCAATTTGACGAGCAATGTTCGTAAAGCGTCTCGTCCTTTGCCACACTGTGCACCGTGCAGAAGGCGACACGTGGAGCATTAAACCGGCGGCCGGAGGTGGTTGTTAGAACCGTACCTACAATAAACACCGTACAGGGCGGAGGTGAGCTTAAATTCTAGGAGGGGGACTGAACCGCTCAAATCAAACAGGCATTATTATTATTATAAAGTAGGTACTAATCGGCGGCTAAGCTGCTGGTCTCTCATTTCCCATTATATACTTGATGCATAACAGTCCCTTCTTTCTGATATGAGCTTTTACAAACTTTAGTCTTCTTTTGTCACGTCTACCACAACTCGACGAAGGGTAAGGCTCTTCAAAACAAAGGTACCTTTTAAATATTTACCGTTCAACGCTTAATAGAAAATTGGTTGAATATTGATGTTAGCATTGAAACTTTGCCATGGTCCTACCCATAATTTACGTAAACAAAACTGCACATCTGCCGAAAGCATTCTATCCGTCAACTTTCCATAAAAAGTGAGTTTACGTATCTGTTCCAAATGTGGCGCTGTTTGAGTTTACACCGTACTTTATTACTTCTCATAAAGTTGTCGTTATTTTAGCTGGCTCTGATACAAATCTGGGAGTTTATTGTCAAATTTTCTCAAATTTCCTTACATTATTTGCGATGGAGGAAAACTTTTCCAACTCTTTAAATTTAATGATCCGAGAGTACTGATGCTAAGGAAATTTTAATAATATTTTGGGTGTTTGTTTGCTGCAGGCTGCAAATAAAGTGGATCCTTTTTGGATTTATAACTGATATTGGGCGTGTCCTTTTCGCCAGAGGCAAGCAAAACGGTGCCATGTTACTCCTATATAATATTGAACCGCTGTCAAACATTCAATTCTTACATCTAAATAGTTTCTGCATAAGCCACCAGCTACCATCTTGAGAATGCAAGTGTAGTTTGAGTTTCTGCTTGTTCTAAACATATACCATACACTAGTTATAACTGGAAGGCCTGTTATTTCAGTAGTTAGAAACGATTGTACGATTGCTTCCAAAATTTGACTAATTCTGATCAAATATATGTAAAGTGAAGATGAAGAGGAACAGAATGAAGTTATGAAGAAAAGGGATTGAATCCATTGCATGCTCTTTTAGTTACCTAACATACCATATATATAGTTGTCTTCTAGGTACCAATCTTTACATGTGTAAAGTAAAGTTTAAATGTTTAAATGTTAAATGTTTCAAAGCTAAGCAGGAGCCATTCCCATCTCCTGGCAAGCGAAATTTCTCCAGTAAGTTCCCGCCTGAGTCGGAAAGATCTGCCAAACGACCAAACAAACAAACGACAGGAGCCCCTCTGCATCCGTGCAAGTTCGGCTCCGGTAGTCTCTGGGATTCGTCCTGCCCAAAGAAAGGCAAAGAATTTGCAGCGATAGGTAAGCATGTAAACGCTGTTTCCTGGGAAGTCAGAACACATCCAAAAAGTGAGTTCAGAGCATCATCTGTGAAACAAAATCTGCAACCACCCAGCAGGCTCCGGTTCGGGAACCTTTGCAGGCCAAGAAAGCGCTCCCGACAATAAAAGATCTTTACCTGTTACTATCGATTGGTAAAGAAAACATCGAGTCTGGACATGGGAGCTGAAATATGTAAGCACCCTCTCGAAATCCGTGGCTTCGAAGCTTCTGAGCCAAAAATCGCTCACCGATACTGGGGAATCCGTATTCCTGCACCTGCTCCTCAGGTTAGCCAACTCAAGCGTCCCTATATGAAGGTCAGATCACTCTTCAACCTGCACAAGGTGGAACTTCAACACGGGCTAGTGTTGCCTCCAGGAAGTAAAAATAGGGAGAGGGAAAGAATGAACTTATGAAGAAAAGACATTGAATCCCTTACATGCTTTTGATTACGTTTTTGGTTGTCATAGTATATAGCTGTTCGACTGCATTAATCTTTACATATATATCATTCGAGTTCATTTCTGATCTGTCCGTACCAAAAAACGAAGCATGGTATTTTTCGAAGCATGATATTTAGCATCATGGTGCCAGAAGGACAGATAACTTTTTCCAAACATGAGTTATAATTAAATCTTACCTGAACATGTACGGTATCCATACTTCGGCGATGTGAGTTAACCGGTCCGATTATGGGTCGGATAAATCCATAAACGCACCCAATCCCATGTTTGCATTAGTCTCCAAGAGAAATTTTTGAAAAGACACTTTAGAGTAAAAACTTTAATATGTGGTACAACTGTGCAATTTTGTAAAAAACAGCGTAATTGTAATCTAGGTTTGAGCTTCACTTTTGCTTGAACGAACCTGATTCAGTGGATGTTGCCTGTTTCATTTCTTGTTATCCTGACGGAATGGGGCTTCCGTCTTCAATCTCCATTTAGAGGCAGGATTTCACTGATACGCAACTATACATGTTTAACTCTTATACACTTGAATGGACAATTTTATCCCTTGGATGAATGAGTATTCCTTTTTTAGCAACAAAAACTTGGAGATTAAAAATGTCTAAGCCGTGATTCTCGTCAAAGAATCTGCTGCTGTTTTGTTAAAAATCAAAACTGAAAAGTAGGGGTTGTCTTACGAATTTAAGTTATCGAAAAATAAAATTTATGTCGTTGCAAACTATTTCTTCTGAGTGCAGGTCCGGGTAGCAGTAGCTACTATAATGATAAACAGGTTGTGATATAGCTACGAATGTCCAATGTTTCCTGCTGCTATTATTAGCTGACACTTATGTTTCCATGATAATAGTTCCACGTTACTACTCAACGGCACGGGAGCCAAAATTAACTGCAACAGAAAATTTAGTAGGTTAGTGTGTGTTAGCACGCATTATCTTGCTGTTTTACTCCCTCCGTTTTTTAATTTTTATTATAGAATTGACTTTTACGGTCATAATAATTCTTTTTAAATATTTCTTTTACTTAGACAGAAGTTATAAGAATGTGTCACAATCAGACGTGAGTCCAATTATTGTTCGTGTCACATACTCCCCCTATGCAAAGTTAAAGTGAAAACTTTAATGCACCCACGGAAACGTTTTGTTTGCACTGCATTATCATCTCAAGAGAGCTTTTCCTAATTTTAGTGATCGCCTATATTTCTAGTCTCTTTTCATTTCTACCCGTGTGAGGGTAACCTTCATTTTCAGTCAACTCCTGCAAACAAAGACAGTAATTTTGCCTGGTATGGTGTCGTAACCTGGTAACATCAACGTATCTGCTTTGTTATCGCATTGTTAAATACTCTTTGAATTTTATGTTGAAGTTAACTTCAGCAGAATTGATTTCGTTGATAGTAAGTAAGCAATTTTTGCTTGTATTTATATATAAAATGCGTAACTATTTATTTTTATAAGTTATGTGTCAACTGTTATGCTTGAGTAAATATTTATTACGCCTGTCCGAAACGGATCTATGACATGCTGAACTAAATTCTAAAGTGCTACCAAGAGTTTATAATAGGAAGAGTAAGACACTCAGCTTTTCATAATGTTTTACCCTTGCAATATGCTGAAAACATTACGGCCGAAATCTGGGTGGGCGAGAGGCTTTTCAACGTAAACATGCTACGCTGGCATTTTTAAACATGGGCGTTTTCGGCAATTTAAATGCTATAACGGAACGTGGTACAGCAACTGTTTTATATCACTATGTTGCGGAGGACTATTTAGGTCTTCAAATCCGGCAACAGCCTAAGGATTTTTGAAGAAATAATGAAATTTCTTGAATTTTCGTGGAAAGAATGTTTTATCGCCTAATACTATCAGGAAGCGCTGAGTTGCTCTTCCTATCCCCTTTGTTACTCTGTCTAACGTTCTCATTTTCAAAATATAGCTAGGTATTCCTGAAGCCAACTGAAATTGGCCTCCAGTTCTTTAAACTATATACTTAAAACTACTTAAACTACTACTTAAGACTAGTACTAAAACTACGCTAAGACTTCCGAGTCATTCATGTTCATGTTACGATTTCTGAAGTGTAGTGTTTTTCGTCAGCTTGTTTATATTGCTATTGCAGCGGCCAGCCGATGGCTATTTTTCCATAATTTTCAGACGTTTTTTGCCTGGCCCAGCTGTTAGTTGAGCAGACAAGGGAAGGATTGACTAAATCTTGGAATAATATGTACACCAATGCTTCATAAAGCTATGATTGCTCCATTTTGAAGGAATTAGCCTGTAGGCTCAGGTTGTTGCTGTCATGTGTAATTGTTGATACTCAATGTTTTCCGCAAGTAATCCTTGCATTGGTCATGCAGGTCATGCAGTGAAAAACAGTGAATAAGACGTGTGATGTGTGTACGTACGTACTTTTCCGCAATTCTTATCATGAGCTTTCTGTTTAATTTCCTTTGTTTGACGTGCCAACGATACGGCTTAATTCCTAATAAATTAAGGCTACGTTTAATTAATTTGCTATCAAGGGAATTCTTGAAGCAAAAAATGATTTGTGCCAAGATTGAAATCTACCTTCACATTTTCAAAAATTCACTTTAAAACTGTCACTTGGATTCTTACATTCTTTGTATTCAACACATTCTTCAGGTTCCTAGGAAGTTGCTGCAACTCAGAAATCCTTTTAGATATTCAATAATTTAGTCCATCACTGTTGCATTAATAATAAATTTATTAGCAGATTTTAATATGAGAAAGCTGTCAGTATAATTTTCACCGACGATGTTTCTCTCAATGCTTAACTTTATGACCATCCAGTAGAAGTTGAACTTTCAGAAAAAGCCATTTCGGCAATGGATAACATTTTCCTTCGTGGTGTTCAGTTTAATCACATCTGATCTGCAACTACGCATCTGAAGCCATTATTTAGATTAAATTTTATAATTTCACATAAGTGGCTCGGCTGCATAGTGATAAACTAATAAGGACAGTATTTATTTGTTTTGTAATTTCCGAATTACAACAAATAAACAACTACATTTTATCGGAAAGCAAGGCAGCCTGTTTGGTCATTGCAAAGTGTCTTGTAGGAGGTCCAAAAGGCTGCTTTCTTATTAATTAATAGTGAATCGAGCCTAAGGGCAATTGAGACTGGGATCTCTGACTCACAAAAGAAAGAATTGTATCATTTCATTGTTTTTTTGTGATTCCTATTCAAGTTCCGTATTTAACATCCGTATTCAGAGACTCTTTTGTAAAGGAGGTGTCACATTTCTCATTATTATACTCTCGATGTAAACTAACTGTTAAAGTTAACGCTTTCCCGAGCATGTTGATTATGCACATTCGTTAATGGTGCAGAAGAACAGATTGTGGGAAAAAATTGAGGCAGGACCAAAGGCCTCCGAAAAATCGGATCTTTTCGGGTTTGTGCCCAAACAACCGGAATAATCAGGTTTCTGGGAGATGCTAACTCCTCTAGAAGGTGAAACCCCAGCACACGTAATCGTCATCCTATAAAGGTTAGATAGTCAAATTCAGTTTTCCAGCTTGCGTAAAATTCATGTGATCGCTCGTAGAATACAGTACATCGCGGATGTAAACGGTTTAACTTAAGTACAGTCTGTTTGTTTAGTCTTAAGTACAGTTTTTGCATCGAAATAAAAAATTGTTCAAAACTTACATAGGGGGTTATTTATTGCAAGAGAAGTTTGATATTGTCTTATTTGGCAATGAAGATTTGAAATTAATAATTATCTTGTGACCAATCAGCAGAAACAAAGCAAAATGAAGGCATGATGGATGATGTTTCCCCTCAAACTTTGCGTTAAAATAGATTTCACTTTCAGTCCAAATCCGACGAATATCTTCCATGCACCGGTCTCTATAACAGTTTAGTATACAATCATGCTGTAACAACTAAGAGGAAAATTATAGAAGCTCTAAGCAACTTCTCCTGATAAAATTCTGTTCTTCTCTTGTCCTCTTTTCAATATAGTGAGTTTTTCCTTTTTGGTAGGATGTACAAAATATACCTTTAGACCATGTCACACCCCAAGGGACTACAAGATGAGGATTGAAAATATTTTGTTGAATCGAACTTCTGGCCGGGCATCGCTAGAGAGTGCAATTAACCCTTAAATGCATTGACGTAACGCATAACATGGGTCAATTTGACCCGACACCAACAAGCGGCCTATTTCAATTTCAGGGCTCTTCTTAATTATTATTGGATTATTAATAGTTTAATAATTTAATAATTAATTATTAATAGTTTCCTGGAATTTCGTTAGGTACTTTGCTATTTATTAAGTTTATATTTATACAGTATGTTTAAATTTAGGTAATTACATTTATGGCTGTGACGATCAGTGTGGCACCTCCACCCAACAACAACACTGAAGTAACGGACGAGGAACTGAATAACGACGATGCAGCCTGGGCCCTCACTTGCGCTTTTCTAATTCTAACAATGCAAACCGGATTCGCCATGCTAGAGTGCGGCTTCGTGTCAACTAAAAATGTTGCCAACATTATGGTCAAAAATGTGGTAGATGTTAGTGTCGGTGGCATTAGCTATTGGCTATTTGGTTACGCTCTCAGCTTTGGAAGTCCCTCGAATTCATTCTGCGGTTTCGGTAGCTTCTTCTTTTCAGTCTCACCTTCGCTCCCAAATATGGGCAGTGAATATTCAAGGTACTTTTTCCAGTTTTCCTTTGCAACAACCGCCACAACCATTGTATCGGGCGCTGTTGCAGAGCGAATGAAACTGCAAGCCTACATGCTTTTTTCTTTCTTTAACACTATAATATATGCCATCCCTGCCAGCTGGGTTTGGAATCCAACGACGGCAAACCGACCAGGTGGTTGGCTTTATCAGCAAAGATTTTTCGATTTTGCCGGAACCACTGTGGTTCACTTTAGCGGCGGCGTATCGGCTTTGGTATCGGCAGTCCTGCTTGGCCCACGCCGTGGACGATTTGAGGAGCCTGATAAATTTCAGGTAACAAATGTTTAAGTTTTCTAGATCAGCTTTACAATTCATAGATAATTCTATTGAATTTTTCCTTTCGTTTAAAAGGCTTATGCTCCGTAGATATGCTATGCTCAAGCTCCTTGTGCTTTTTGTTCGTATACTTGTTTCACAGATGTTTCTGATAGGTAACCTTCCTCTTAATTAGTAAGAACCCTACCTATAGATATTAATAAGAAGGATATGATATTAATAAAAGGACTCATTGAATCTTGCTCCCTACCGAGTCAATTAGCAACATAATTAATTCCACGTTAGTCCAGATTTGGCTGGCAATCCTTTGCAAAACTAGGTAGGTATCACCAGGTGGGAAGGACAATAGCAACTTGCCTTTAAAGCAACTATTGGCAGTAAGTGCCAGAAGCAAGAGATAAAAGATCTGTGAGTCAAACCTGACCTAGCCTAAAAGTATATAAAGGTTCAAAGATAAGTGAACAGCCACACCAAGTGTCTCCATCTCCATCGCCATCAAGCGAACGCGGAAGCAGAGTAACTGTATAAACCGAGTGGCCGAGAAACTACTTGAGTTTAAAATTATCAGGTTTTCGTACAAGTAGTGAACAAATCGTTGTTTAATTAAAAGTAGCCTATTTTTACAGTTTTGATACCCAATTGGGTCCCGTTTTACAAATTTGTGAATAATTTATCTTGTTTTAGATGAGTTCGCCCGTAACGTCCCTTACAGGAATGTTTATGCTTTGGTGGGCCTGGCTGGGTTTTAATTGTGGCAGCACTTTCGGTGTTTCTGGTCATCGATGGAAGGTCACTGCTATGGTGGCCGTGACTACTCTCAACGGCGGGATCGGCGGTGGTCTGGCGGGTCTGATAGTTTCAATGTTGGTTAAGAACGGAAAAATTCACATACCCTACGTAATCGATTCTACCTTAGGCGGACTGATTGCCGTTACTGGTATCGCTTCAGTTTCGTCGCCTCCGGAAGCGGTCGTAATTGGAGCAATCGGTGGAGCAACGGCAATTGGAGTCGATATATTGATTCATGGTCTGAAAATTGATGACCCGGTCGGGGCCATTGCTGTCCACATGGGCTCGTCTGTTTGGGGCACTTTGGCCGTTGGACTTTTTGCCAGCGACAATCCGTTGGGACAACTGCGAGGGCTGAGAGGTCTCTTTCACGGCGGTGGATTTCAGCTTATAGGTGTTCAGATAATGGGTCTGGTTGTGGTGGGATTGTGGAGCTCTGTGACAACCTTTCTGGTTCTACTTCTAATCAATATGACAATCGGGCTGAGAATGAGTGCGGAGGATGAAATTTTAGGTGCTGACTGGGTAGAGCACCAAATCCACAGTGAGAGTTTAGGCAAACATTTGGAAGAAGCTTTAGCTCAACTACAGCCCAGTGACTGGAAGGAAGTTATTCTAAAGCTACGACGGGAGGTTGATTCTGCTCAAAAACAGACAGTCGAAAGTCGGCATCGAATTTTCAGTGTAGATCTCTTAGATGGCTCTCCGCACCATCAGCACGGTGCGGCAATCAGAGCGGTTCAGCAGCAGCAACAGCAACAGCAACAGCATCAGCGACAGTGTAATGGGTTTGTACGTTCCGGTGGCGATAGATGGTTGCTTGATCTGTTTCGTGAAAAGACTAGTCCGGCTAAAATTCAAGAAACTATGAAGAAGAGACTAAATCAGGCAGCCTCTGTAAACGGAGCCTGTGTTACTGTATCGACGACTGTAAGATCAATCGATTTGCCAAATCTTCCGGGTGCAACCTAGAATATTTTGTCATAGGTGTTATATTTATATATATCACTTTACTTTAGGCTCTACAAGTTAGATGACGTGTTGCTTATGGTCTCCCAGCTTTAAGTTTAACAATAAAGGTTCTCTTAGGGTCTCTTTTTTGCGTTCTCTGTCCTCACAAATGTGTTTCTCTTCCTACAGAAAAGCAATATAGATTTATTATGTAAAAGTCAGCAGACATGAGCAACCAATTATTAAAATAAAATACAATGTGCATGACTCAAATCAATGGTAAAATCCATCTTGAGACCGGTCCACCATACTATCTAGATCTTGTATAAAAAATAGCAATGACATTTTAAATCAAACTACTCCATCATTTGCGTTTTGGTGACCAAATCTGATTTAATGCGGGTAACCTTTTCATATAAGGATGTTGTGTAGATGATTTCTCTTTTAAACCATGTGGTCGCCATGATTCTAGCGGAAGTTGAGCAGGCAAAAGGAAAAGTTGGCCGTCAACGGTAATAGTAATCCAAAGCAAGGAAAATATTGACGACAAAATAAGAGATCGCATGTTCACTCAGACAAACTACAGTGATGACTGTCATTCTGGAATTATCTTGGACTTTATACAAAAGCAATTATGAGAAATGTCTAATTAACGTCGGAACTTTATTCCAATTAACTTACTAAATATAAAACTAAACAGGTGTTATTACACGCCTTCAGACTTTTGATGGCTACAGACACTTGGTAAGTTTAACATTGACATAATGAACATGAAATTGTCGAACATGAACATGACTCTCAGCGAACCTATTTTCACTGTAGTTGCTATACGCTTTGAAGACAAAATTTAAAAAGGATAAGATTTGTTGACGATGCAGATAAACAATAACTGTGGAACAAATGGAGTAAAACAACTTCTGGAAATGATGACTCAAAAAGCCAATAAATATGGAGAAATTTTTAATAATATTAAAAATATGGAACACTGTGGATGGCCGTAAATTTGAGGGAATCCAGATGAGTTGCGTTTGTTCAGAATTTATAATTCTTTAAATATTCATAATTAACCACAGAAGTATAGATAGTTGACCAGGAAATCTGTTCGGTGGCGTCCTGCATTTAAGTCTGCGCACAGCAGTATTTGCTCGTTCCAACCTTAGAGCAATCGTTAAGCCTCCCAGCTTTTTACATTTCGGATTGTTACCGAGTCTCAATCTCAATCTCAATCTTTAGTGATAGCTAATAGATAGGAGCCAAAATGCACAGTTTAGAGACTACCGACCGGTCACGGGGTGGCAAAGTTCTTCGTGTCTGGTTTTTCAAATACAACAATGTAACAAAGGTTCAGTAGGTTGGATTCTGGCTTCAGTTCAAGCTTAGCAAATAAATAAATGCTGATAATTTCAAGATAACAGAGTTTTTGAACTAATAGTGATATACGGACATTTCCATTTGTCCTGTCATCATTGCTTGACCACACAATCGATCGACCCTTTTCTGTAGCCACTTGTTTTTATTCAAAGCCTACCAAGCACAGACCATGTATGTTTTAGGCACCTTAGTCGCCATGGTGCGCCGCGACCAGATTAGTTTCGCATCTGGTCGGGTGACTGCGGTCTCTTCAATATAGGGGCCAATATCCGCACGTTAGTCTGGGGGTCATGCTTTCCATCCGCCGTAACCTTCGTCTCACCCGTCTCTTGTCCGTTTTCACTAGACTATGGAGAGCAGCAGCAAAGTCCCGACTAAAGATTTCAAGGAAACATTTTTACAAAGCTAGAATACGTCAGTAGGCAGCCTGCTTTGCTTTCTGTTGTTGAGGATCGATCAGATTGTGGTAACATCTAGTTAAAACTTAGGAAAATGAACAACGCGTTTGAACTCATCTCTAGCAAAAGTCATAATGATAGAAACATACGATCAAACATTTGTAGTTAAAGTCTCTAAGAAAAGATTCATTATATTCATTTATAGTTATGGATTTTATCTTCATAAAGTCTTTCCTTTAATTCTTCATTGTTAATTCTTGACATCTTCCCGCCCAGATGTGGTGGCTTGGCTATCGTCATCCACTTCCAAGGGAACTATATCCCTCAAGCCTCGGCGAGTAATTGTTCCTCCAGGAAGCTTCATCTTCACAAATCGGACCAGGCCATCATCCGAATCAAGAAGTTGTGTGATGCGCCCCATTTTCCAGGTGCACCTGGGGGTAGCTGCTTTGATAAGGCACACCGAGCCGACCTTCGGGATCCAATTCATCTGACCTTTCTTGGCTTTGAAGTAAGCTACATGCTGTTGTCTTAGTTCCTGCAGATAGCTTGTTTGCCATATCTTCCAAAATCTTTCCAGGCGTCGGCGGAATGACTCCCTTAAGCTCAAGAGAGCTAAGGCGGACCGGGGATATGGGTTGTAGTCGGGATCTCCCTCATCGTCTATGGAAGGAGGCAAGTTCAATCGGTTTGATGGAGAAATAAAGTCTGCCGGTGACAGAATCTGGAAGTCCTCCAGTTCACTGGTCGCAGAGGAAGTGGTCTTGTGTTGAGAACACCTTCAATCTGGCACACCAAGGTTTGTAGTTCGTCCACTGTGATGGTAGCCCTCCACAGTGTCTTCCTCAGCGACCTCTTTACGAGACCCACAAGTCTTTCATAGAAGCCTCCTACCCAGGGAGAAGCTTCCGGAATGAAATCCCAGCTGATCTCTTTATCTGCGAAGAACTTCACAAACTTGCGTATGTCACTCTCTGGCACTCTTTGACCCCATATAGCGCGAATAACGTCTGCTGCCTTCTTGAACTGGCTTGCGTTGTCCGAAAGCACAGATCTCGGACAACCTCTTCTAGCAATGAACCTTGTCAAGGCATTAATCGCGGAGTCTGCAGTGCAGTCTTCGACAACTTCCAAATGCACTGCTCTCGCCGTAAAGCAGGTTAAGATTGCTATCCATTTTTTAAGGTAGGGCTTGTTTTTAGATTGCTTGATGCACAGTGGACCTAGGTAGTCCAGCCCTGTGTAGGTAAACGCAGCACTAGGAACAATACGTTCTTCTGGCAGTTGACCCATCTTGGGTGGTCGGGCAAACCCTCCTTCTGTTCTTTGACAAATTCGGCAATTCTTCAGGATCTTCTTCACTGTTGCTAAACCGCGAGGCACCCAAAACTTCTTCCTCAGTTGGGTTAAAGTCATTTTTGCACCAGAATGAAGTAGACTCCTGTGAAGATCTTCGACCACTAGTGATGTATACCGATGGCTCCTCGGCAGAAGTAGAGGAAACTTAGAATCGTAGCTTATCTGAGTGTTGGCGAGCCTTCCTCCGCATCTTATTAGTCCTGCTTCATCAATGAACATGTCTAGACGCTTGGTCAATTGAGTTGTTTTTCCTTCAGAAATGGCTATTTTATCCTTGTGGAAGCAGTCTTGGATGCTCTTTATCCATAAAAAGCGGGCCTGCTTGATCTCCGCAGGTAGTATCGTTAATTGTCTAGGCAGTGATTTCCTTTTCAGCTTCAGTAGAAATCTATTGCAGTAAGCCGTCACACGTAGTAATTTGCTGACTGAAGAGAATCTGTCGATATTGATGCCAAACGGATTGGTTGGCGCCAAATCCCGTCCTGCTGCTATCACCATGTGGTTTGTCTTCACTTCCTGTTGTGGTACTGGCATCCCAATCCGTAGCTGTTGCTCAAAGCTGATCGCACTGCGTAACCATAGAGGACCATTCCACCACAGCGATTCCGGTTTGAAGATATCAAAAACCTGTTTGATGCTCACAGGTCTGGTCGCCAAATCCGCTGCTTTTATCCTTGGATCTGACGTAGTGGCACTCTATTGGGAATGCCTTTATCTCACTAATCCGGTTCTTCAAATTGATAGGAAGATCTTTAGTGGACTTTATCCAGCTCAGAACTACTTGGGAGTCGGTAAACAGGTACTTGCCGGAGCATTTCCGTCTTAGTTGTTTCTCCACAAATTGAAGAGCACGGGCCCCAATCGTCGCACCTAGTAGCTCAAGTTTCGGCAAAGTCTGGGTAGGTTTCAACGGAGCGACTCTTGCCTTCACAAACAGTAGCTCGGTAGTTATCTGGTCTGCCAGTTCCTGTCGAATATAAATTGCGGCTGAGTACGCCATTGGACTTGCGTCTGTGAAACAGACTAGTTGATAGCTGTGGTTCGGATCGTATGGGATTTGGCGAGTTAAGCGGATCTTGGAAATCTCTGACAGGCAGACTTCGATTTGGCGCCATTCTTCTTGATACTGAGTAGAAATTTCTTCGTCCCAGCCTAGATTGTCCTTCCAAAGCTTTTGTAGTAGAATTCTGCCTCCAATTGTGGCCGGAGCGAAGCGAAGAAACCAATGGGATCAAACACCTTGGGTAGTTTTTGGAGAATCTTTCTTTTAGTTACAGGATTTTCGAGTGGCTGTATTGGTTTCGTTGATAGCAAATCCTTGTCGGATTCCCACATTAGTCCTAACACTTTAGTCTTCTTCCCCTTTACTTTATCTTCAGTAAATAGTAGGGAGTTGAATTTGCTGCTGTTGGAAATCCATTCCCGGATATTCATCGCCGCGTCTTTGAAAAGTAGTTTTGCCTCCTTGTAAAGTGATAACAGTTCTTCTACGGAATTAGCACTGAAGAAAATGTTATCCATGTAGATATTGCCTAGTATGTTGTTTGAGACTTTCCCAGGATTTTTCTTGAGATGATAGTTGATAGCGGCGAGGAGCAAGAACGAGGAGGCAACTATGCCGAACGGCACTCTCGTAAATCTGTAGATGACAATGTTTTCAAAGGTTGCTGGCAACAAAGGGTTTCTGAGCCATAGAAATCTGGTACAATCGCGGTCTTCGGATTGGAGTCCTACTTGTAGAAATGCTTTCTCAATGTCTGCTATCGCCACTATAGGAGCTAGGCGGAATCTGAGGATCAATCCAACTAAATCCTCCATGTAGTTTGGGCCTTTATGGATTAGGTCATTGAGACAGCGTCCGTCGGAAGTTTTAGCGCTAGCATCATAGACGATGTGGACTTTGGTTGTTGCACTATCGGTCCTAATCACTGGAAAATGGGAAATGTAGTGTGTCAGGGTAGATGCAGTTGGTGATGTAGATTTTACTTCTTCAATGATCCCATTTTCCTTCTGGTACGAAAAGATGTCGTTGTAGGCTTGTAAGCTGTCTGTTTTTTCTGGTGAAGGTTGAAGTGTGTGCAGTGTTGATTGCAATCTTCGCCTAGCTGTGGCAAAATTGCAAGGAAGGCTTGGATTTTTTCCTTCCAAGGCCAACGTACCTCGTATCTGCCTTTTCTGTATTGTATTTGTTGCTCAAATTTTTCTTGAATGTGACTTCGATGGTCTTCTGACTTCATGTTGGTAATGCCTATAGCGTCCAGCTTCCAAAGGTTAGCAATGTCCTCATTGCAGTGTAGGTAGAAATTTTGAGTTGATGGTTGGTAGTTTTCCTTTTTTGTCTGATAATTGCCGGAAAGAATTGAACCCAAAGGGGTATAGTAGATAGCCATAGAATCCCCAATGGAAATCACTTTAGTAGTTGCCTTTGGACCCATTAGTTTATGCCAGTAGTCCATCCCAATCAGAATATCTATGGGTACGGACCTTCCCTGGTTGGGTGGCATGTTGAGGATTTTAGACTTTTTGAGTAGTTCTTTGGTAGTTGGGTCGAAGGCGATCGGGTGAAGTGGTAGTGGTGGAACCATGTTGTCAATAGCGTAAGCTGTTATTGGTAGTTCAAATCCGTTGTTTCCTTTTAATGAAAACTGGACAATGGTAGCGTTCACCTTTTCTGGTTTGTCGGTGTTAAATCGAGCTGTTTCTAATGTAATCTTTTGTTGCGGTTGTAGATTTAGCTTTTTGGCTGCAGTTGTGCTAATGCAGGTCGTTCTGGACCCAGAGTCTAGATAGATTTGCAGTGTTGTAGTGCATCTATTGTTTGGGTTTACTACTGGAAAAGCGAACGAAGACATGACTATTCCATCTTGTTCGTTGGAATTAGCCACGTGGATTTGTGTTGTATCAGAATTTTCAGGTTCTCTAAATTCTTCCTGGACAGCTGAATGTTGTGTCGTTTTTTCGTTTGCAATGTTTGCCTTTGTACATAAAGCAGAGTTGTGACCTTTGCTTTTGCAGTGGAAGCAACTTTTGGTTTTCTTGCAGGTTCTGGCCATATGGTCTGTTGCAAGACATTTGAAACAGTTTCGGTTGCGTTTTGCGATTTCTAATTGCTCTTGTGGATCAGTGATTGTCTTGCATGAATCACTGAAGTGGTTTGATCTTTTGCAAAATGCACATTCTCGTTTTGGTTTGGTTTGCGTGCTTGTTTGATATAGTGCAGCTGTCGTAGTTGGTGGATCAAAAACCTCTTCAGTTGTAGTTTCATATTTTATTTTGTCTCTTCTTTTAGTTTCTGGGTTTGGCATACACTTCTTGATTTTGCTTCAAGACCTAAGCGCTTTAGCGTAGTAGATAATGCCCGGACTTCATCAATGAATTTTTCAAAATTAGACAAATTATCCTTTACACTTTGCAGCCCATTTAGAGCGTCCCAGGTATTTGACAAGATTACATTTTTATCACCGTAGGTATTTTTCAAGATACTTACAGCTTCCTCGTATTTGTCACCTTCTAGTCCAAGGCCTTTGATTTTGTCCAAGGCGGATCCTTTAAGAGTCTGGTGAAGATAATCGAGCTTCTGTTTGTTCTGAAGGTTACCACGGGAATTGACGTTGATGTAAAAAGATTCCCAATAATTGGGCCAGTCCAAAGTGTTCCCGGAAAAGGTGGGCAAGGTTATCTTTGGCAGTTTGGCTAGGCTTTCTTGTCGGGGGGAGGGCGGAATTCCAGTCGTTGGGGTAGGGATGGTAGGGGTAGCTGTAGCAGAACCGGTAGATGTCGAAAAAGTTCCCAGTAGGAGCTCCAGCTCCTTTCGTCTCTCATGTCTTTCTCGATCGCGTTCCTCTCTGGCTGAATCTCTTTCTTGGCGAATCAGTTGAAGTTGTTGCTCTTCCCACCGTTGACGTTCTTGGCGCTCGAGCTGACGTTCCTGCCGATCTTGTTGGATCTGCGTCATCATTAGTCGCATCATTTCTAGGACGGCAGTAGTGGTGTTAGCAGAGTCTGTAGCAGCTGCCGTGTTGTCTGTAGCATTTGGAACGGGGTGGTTGGTATCGACTTCAGGGGGAAGATGGCTGCTGCGGAGAGTTGCATTCTTAGAAAATGCAATCGGATTGCAGCCAAATTTTAGCAGTGTCTTCTTAGAAAGGATTTTGTTTTGTAGTAATTGTTGTGGCAATGGAATTTCGGAGCAATCGCTGCATAACCACGGAAATTCTTTGTTCCGCAGGTGTCTGAAGAGAGCTGGTGGCAACTGATTGGGAAATTTGGAATTGATGCATCGGGAACACCACCAGTTCTGGCATTTGTCGCAAAGCAGATCTTCATTGGTTGTAGTGTTACATTCCTTGCAAGGAGTGTCATCTGCCATGTTGACAGTAGTGGACTGTGCAATTGTAGAGATTGCACAGTTGATGAGTTCTGATAGTAGATATAGGCAAACTAGAACTCTGCTACCAAAATGTGGTAACATCTAGTTAAAACTTAGGAAATGAACAACGCGTTTGAACTCATCTCTAGCAAAAGTCATAATGATAGAAACATACGATCATACATTTGTAGTTAAAGTCTCTAAGAAAAGATTCATTATATTCATTTATAGTTACGGATTTTATCTTCATAAAGTCTTTCCTTTAACTCTTCATTGTTAATTCTTGACACAGATACCCATTCTTTTCACACCTACCTACCAGAAGGCTGGCGTTAATAATGTAATAAGGACAAAGCAATAAGCATAAAGGACAAAGCACAAAGAACTTCCTAGAAAAGGACAAAAGCACAAAGGTAAGAACCAAACTTTACATATTTACACACGAATCAGATTATCTTGAATGAGCGAATGAGCTTATCGAATAGAAAAGCTGTGGCAGTCCAACAGTCCAGCTCATGCTTTAACCCTGAAATCCATCCGTTATATAATATTTTGTGTATATACTCTTTATCCTGTAATTTTTGTCCTATATAGTACAAATTTTGTGTCCATCTAATATTTGTCATAATAAAACGATGGCTATCATCCCTGTCGTTTACGGAATGTAACCGAATCCTTGCGTAAACATCAAAGAGTTGCTCCATAGTAAAGATTTATAGGTGCTGTTTTGGCTCTTGAATTTATTTAACAAAGCGCAATGTTCAGCTTAAAGCAAATTATTGTTTTACTATTTGCTATTATAGGAGCAAAGGCTTCAACTGATTCCAGCGACAATGATGACATATTCACAACAGCAGTTAGTTAAACATTTATTGATTGGTTAATTAATATAAAACTTTAAGCATTAATTAGTTTAAACATTTAGAAAGATTAAAGCCAATTAGATTTTAGTTTTGAATGTTTTAGTTATCTTCTTTTAAGAATATTCTCGTCATTCCAAGTTCTTTCTATATAGCCCGGTTCATACCCTCTGTCCGTTTGTCCGATTCTGGTTGTCGGTTTTTCCGCTCACATTCTGGTTTATACCTTTCCGTTTTTCCGTTTGTCAGCTTGTCCGTTTGTCCGTTTATCCGGTTGTCTGTTTGTCTGTAAGGGATGTCCGTTTAGACTTCAACATTGCTCTACTTTTCCGGTTGTCCGTAAGCAGCAAGTATGAATCAGTTGAGAAAAGCAAACCAGACAAACTAAAAAACGGACAAACGGAGACGGGCAAACGGACAAACGGAAAGCTAGGTATGAGCTGATCTGTGAGTTCAGCAAAACGGACAAACGGAGAAACGGAAATTCGGACAAACAGAAAACGGACAAACGGACAAAAGGAAAATAGGTATGAACCGGGCTTGTATTACTTCGTTTCACGATTTTAGATTCCTACTACAGCAACTCCAGCTCCTGAAAAAGTGGAAAGGAACAGAAGAATTGTCAAACATGTTAATACAATTGCAAACGGCACTTGGAAGGTAAACTATTTAAGGACTTAGATTAATTAAATTAAGTTAAAACTTCGGTCAAGATTCGTAACAGATTGGCTTCCAACTTTCTATTGAAAAATTATACCAGTATAAGAAGTTGTGGAGAATGTCAAATCAAGAGTTTAAAACCAGCTCTAAATTCCCGCATTATCTACTTGTCAACAATTAGCCGAGAACTTGAAGCGGTAGACGTCGCACGGGTGCACATGCCGAGGTACTTCATTACATAGACTGTATAAACGGTGGTAGACAAGTCTCCAGCCTTTAAACACCACCGTTAATTGGGAAATCGGCGTTTTTAGTTAACGCCTTATTCACTTTACTACGCAGACACAACTCCTAACCGGTGTAGTACCACCACCTGCAGCGGGGTGTACTGAAAAAGCTCGATTGCTATTTATCCCTAGTTATTGCTTCATTAGACGCTGCCGTTTAGTCGAGGATGAGAAATCTTCGCTGAAACAAAGCATAAAGCTTCTAACTTGCATCTTCACCACAATGTGAGAATGGCACTATGGCAGCACAAACTCCACGTAACGGACGTTGCGTCCTCCAAAATATTCAAAAAGTAATATTTATTCAAATAATTTCAATTATTCAAATGTCAAATTTCCAATTTTCGAATTACTTATTCCATTACTTAATAACTGTTATGCTTCTTGGGTCCACGGCGATTGCCGATAGGGGGGCTAAAATGCAGGCATTAGCCGCACAGAACGCTCGCCAATCTATGGAGGTAAAGATTGCATTCAGATGAATAAATGAATAGTCGTCGAAATCCTACAGATCCTACAGGTAGTGTGTATCTAATCTAATACCAAAATATAAATTTCAATGAGATAAGATCTGTGGAATTGAATTGAAACTGGCAACAGGAAAGTCATCTGATTATGTTGTTATAAGGAGGATACGCTCCGCTACTTTGAACAAAGAGGCAGCGATTTTGAAAATTTTTGGAACAAAACGTTTACATGCCATACCAATACATACTTTTGGGTTGGGTGCTATAAAAGAATCAACTGTTTAACACTCAATTCAGCTTAAATTTGGAGATCATAGCTACCTTACCCACATTGCTAAATATGCTGGTTCTACTACTATGGCCATGCTCCTTTGCAACCGTTCTGCAGCTCCTGCTTTGCGGAAAGAAGAAGGCGCCCACAAAGTTTGGCAAAAAGACGGCCGCGAAGCAACAATTTATGGAAATCTCGCTAGGATATGCTGCTGAAACGGCCGATTTGGCCCAAAGCGATGAGGAAGTCATAAAAGGTGCGCCGCCGGAAGCGGCCAAATCCAATTCTGAACCAATGCTGCTTAGTGTTGTATTTTTGGAGCATTATGGTGTGAATGTGGAGCATTCTCTTGCGCCTACTCTACAAGAAGTTCAACTGAAGGATCCTTCATGCTACCGAGCTAAGTCAATCTTTTCATTTAAATGAACTCCATAGTCTGTCTTGTTTAAAATAAGAAAGATTAAGTTTCTTCTTACCGGTACGCTTACACAAACGCTTTCTGGAACACACACGTGAACACTTGAGTTGACTGCGGGGGAAAGTAGAGGTACTCCGCTTTCGCAACTCAAAACACGAAACTTCAAAATTGTCTGTTGCCTGCCGGCAACAAATTTGTTTAGAGCATAGGCATGGCGCAGAGGTGCCAGAAGATATCCCCCCATAATTGTTCTGTACTTATCCGAGATTTTCAAGGAGATGGCCGCTCAAGGGGGGAAACTCCTTTGAATGGAGCTGACGGGTGGTCAGGATCCAGTGAGTGTATCGTGACCACTTCTGCCCCGGCAGTAGCCTTGCCTACGCCTCGGGTAATTGCACTTGCAATTATTCAACGCCAGACTACGGACCCTGAGCAAAATGAGTCTGGCTTTACCCCTCATCGCGAAAGCAACTGGGGTGTGGCAATACAGGAAAAAAATTGAAATTGAATTTTAAAAAGAAAATATTTGGTTTTGTGCCAGTACTAGTTTGTTGTCAGACTATAGTATAGAGTCAAGCGCGTCGTTACGATATTGGCGACGAGGTATTAAGTTGAAATTGGAACACTTCAAACATGAATCAGAACTTTAATGCTTTGAAACCTCCTGATCCCTTTCTGGATTGTCCCGGATCACCGTCTGTTCCCTGGCACGTGTGGAAGAAAAGATTTGAACACTACATGATCGCTAGTGGAGCCGAAGACCTACCAGAACGACGACAAATATCATTGTTGGTACATTGCCTCGGCAACGAGGGTCAAAGAATCTTTGAAACCCGTCATCAGAATCCCCAAGAGGGCAACGATCAGCAAGAACGAACCTACGCCGGAACTCTTGAACTTTTAGAAAGACATTTTGAGCCTAAGATAAATCCCGTGGCAGCCAGACACTCCTTCCGGAAAAGAATTCAGCAACCGAATGAAAGTTTCAACAACTTCTACAGTGACTTAAGGGGACTCATCGTAAATTGCGATTTTGGGGCTGTCCAAGACGATATGCTTCGGGATCAGATAGTGGAAGGTATCGCCAACAAGAAAGTCAAAGAACACCTCCTCATGGAAACGCAACTTACGCTAGCGAAAGCCGTCCAAATTGCCACACAAATCGAGAAGGCAACCGAAGAAGCTAGAAGGTTGAATTCGAATCCTGCATCGGTTAATCAAGTTCGCCCAACTACACACCAAAATACACCTAACCCAAACAAAGGATATCATACGTCGAGTGGATCAAGAGCCCGGCCAAACAGACAAAGCAACAATCGAATAGAATCCCCCATGTTACCGTTGTGGAAAAGACCACTACGATACCAGACAAACCTGCCCTGCCAAATCCGCTGTTTGCCATTATTGCCACAAAGTCGGTCATTATACAACCGTGTGCCAAATGAAATCTGCACCCCAGAAACAACTTTAAGGCCGAAGGACCGTTAGAAACATTGATCTTGCAACGACTGAAGCGGAACAACGCTCAGATAACGAAGACGACGTTCAGATCCTTAATCTACGTCCGACAAGCAAGAACAAAACAATTAATCATACACTGCAAATCATATCTGGTGATTGGTGAAAATAAAGATGTATCAATTTTTCATAAGTTTTTGGTTGACACTGGTTCCCCCTTTCTCTGATTCCATTGTCACAATATCAATTGTTGTTCAGCTTTGCTGCACTTCAACCGATGAAATCAGTTTATGCACATACAACGGTACAAAGTTGACTGTGCACGGAACCATCAGTCTTAAAGTAAAGCATCATTCATCTATAGAAACATTGAAATTCTACGTAGTCAATGGTACTAGAGTCCTGCTTGGCTTAGACAACATCCAACATTTAAAAATGAATATTTTCTAACCATCAACTCTATAGAAGCCACTCATTTAAAAGAAAAATTTCCCAAACTCTTTTCCTCAGACATCGGGAAAATAAAAGGATTCAGACACCGAATACAAATCCACGCCGATGCAAAACCCGTAATCCAAAACTTAGACGTGTTCCATATGCCTTAAAAGAAAAGGTAGCCAAAGAATTGATACAACTGGAAAAAGATGACATCATCGAAAAAGTGGAATCGTCAGAGTGGGTTCATCCATTAGTAGCAGTCTTAAAGCCAACTGGAAAAGTCCGCATATGCTGTGATCTTAGAGAACTTAACAAAGTCATCGTGCCAGACAAGTTCCCATTGCCAAATACCGAAGAAATGTTCGACAAACTGGGAAACGGTACCTATTTTTCCAAACTTGACCTTCGAAAAGCCTATTTTCAAATGGAATTGGACAAATCCAGCCGACCACTTACAGCCTTTATCACAGAAACAGGAGTCTACCAATACAAAAGACTTCCAATGGGTATGAAGAATTCAGCTGCTGCTTTTCAACGAATGATGCAAATAATGCTTGCCGATGTACCTAACACCGTGGTTTATCATGACGACATTCTTTTATCAGGTGCAACAAAAGAAGAACACGACAAAATCCTCCTGTCCGTCCTAGAAAGATTGGAAGCCAAAGATGTCAGATTGGAATTAGATAAAATGGTTTTGGGAGTCACGGAGATTGAAGCATTAGGCCACACATTATCTGCTGATGGCATAAAACCAAATGCAAAGAACCTGAAAGCAGTTCTTGAAGCACCAGCGCCAACCAATATCCAGGCTCTCCGTCCATTCCTAGGTATGACAGCCTACTACTTAAAATTTGTACCTGATTTCTCCACAAAGAGTGAGCCTCTCCGTGCATTAACCCGAAAAGACATGAAATTTGCTTGGACAGAAACCGAAGAATCAGCGTTTGCTCAACTTAAAAATGCGATTAAAGAATGTCAAACCCTTGGTTACTTTGACCCTCAAGCACCAACAACCATCACAACTGATGCTTCAGCCTATGGATTTGGTGCAACATTAACTCAATTACAGCATGGCGAAGAAAAGGTGATCGCGTTTGCATCCTGTACATTAAATGAAAGAGAAAGAAAGTTTTCTGTTGCTGAGAAAGAAGCTTATGCTTGCGTATGAGCACTGGCATACATACGTTTGGGGAAGACCGTTTCGCCTATGCACGGATCATCAAATCCTAACGGTCTTGCTCGGATCTACCGGAACTGGTCATAAACCGGCAAGAATAGCCCGCTGGTATGCGCGCTTGCTTGCATACAATTTTCAGCTCATCTATAAGCCAGGAAAGCAGAATTCCGTAGCTGATGCGCTTTCAAGATTGCCCTTGCCTGACCAATCACACTTCAAGGACGACGATTTGACCGTGGCGTATATGATCCATACCGTGGTTTTCCTTGAAGAACTTTCAGAAGCTACAAACAACGACCCAGTCCTTTCAAAGGTGAAATCGTTTGTGCAAAATAAATGGCCTAAAGAACATCTTCCAGATGAACTGAAACCTTTTGAAAACATCCAGTCAGCTTTTTATATTGAAAACGATTGTCTTCTTCGAGATGCCAACCGTTTGGTGATCCCACCAGCCTTGCAAAGACGGATCCTTGACCTAGTTCATGAAGGTCATCGTGGTATGGTTAAAACGAAGCAAGAATTAAGAGAAAACTACTGGTGGCCCGGCATGGACAAAGCCGTTGAATACCTTGTCCGCAACTGCGAACACTGTAACGCGAGTGACAAGATCCATCCTATTCAACAGTCCATTCAACCGGTAAGACCAAGCGAATATCCTTGGCAAACTATCGGTATCGATATCATGGGCCCTATGGCCAATGCCCCTCTACATAATCAATACCTGATAGTCATTTTAGATCACTATTCAAAATGGGTTGAGGTCTCCTGTACAAGCAAGATAACATCATCGAAGATCATTCAAGTTCTGAAAAACCTATTTGCGCGGTACGGCATTCCCGAAAACATCATATCGGATAATGGTCCGCAGTTTAAAAGTAAGGAGTTCGAAGAATTCGCCACAAACAACGGCATTCATCACAAGTTCACTGCTAATTACAACCCACAAGCAAACGGAGCTCTAGAAAGGATGAACAAGATCCTTAAAGAAAAGCTACAAGCTGAACTTCACAGTGGTAAATCATGGAAACAGTCTGTTATTGATATCCTGCAAAGCTACAGACAAACAGTCCACCGAGCTACAGGGAAAGGACCGGCAGATGTGTTTCTCGGAAGAAAATTGAGTACCAAGCTCAACGCTCCTCACTTTCAGCACTCCACAGACCCGATACGGATTTCCAAGGAACACGTTAAGCAGTACCAAGAAAGCAACATAAAGCGAGAGTCAAAGAGACAGTACAATTTCAAGGTTAATGACTACGTGAAGCACAAGAAAGCGTGGGCACCAAAGGGATTTACTACGTATTCAAATCCTTTGAGAATTACCGAAGTTGTGGGTCCTTCTACCTTTCGCTTGGAAGATGGAAAGATATGGAACTCAAGGAAACTGGTCCCGGCGAGAAAGGAACAAATTCCTGATCGGGATGAAGATATCCCTCCTGAGATTCCTGGGGACATTATATATTTTCGAGGTGGGAATCTGGGTCCAAGGGACGAGCCTCCTCAGGTGTCAAATCCTCCAAATGCCCCTAGAGGGATGCCCCGGGTGGCTCGAACCAGAAGAGCTCCGTTAAGATACAACTCAGTGACCGGGGAATTTTTCCGCCGGCGCTATGAAGATTCATGAGATTGACTTTTCTTAAGAAGATAGAATAATGTGGAATTGAATTGAAATTTAAAAAGAAAATATTTGGTTTTGTGCCAGTACTATTTTGTTGTCAGACTATAGTATAGAGTCAAGCACGTCGTTACGATAAGATCCCCTTGTAAATTTACCTTATTTTCGTTCCACAAATAACGTACATCGTGCATATGTCATTCTACAAATAAGTTGTAGCACGATGCACATCACAGCGGGCGCTAAAGTATTTGTAGGAATAGTAGGTAGAAAAAGCCGGTTCTGGGTCAGGTGCAGGCTATTTCTACCTACCACTACCTGAAAGGAGCCCCGCAGGGATAGGAAGTAGGTATAGGAAGTAGGGATAGGAAGTAGGGATAAAGGGATAAGAATTAGGTAGAGAAAGTAGGGATAGGAAGTAGGGATAAAGGGATAGGAAGTAGGGATAAAGGGATAGGAATTAGGTATAGGAATTAGGTATAGGAAGTAGGGATAGGCAGTAGGGATAAAGGGATAGGAAGTAGGGATAGGAAGTAGGGATACAGGAATAGAAAGTAGGAATTTACTGGTAGCAAGTAGAGTTAGGTATAGGGATGGACATTAGGATCAATATAACAGCCGCCCTCTGCATTTTATCATTAGCTTAGCTAATGAAAGGCCTTGGGAACCTTCTTATCGATTGATAAGGTGCATTACGGCTTTTTTTTGTTATATCTCAAGTTTTCTTTTTTGAGATTTTGGTGCCATTTGTTTTTTATATATACATAAGTAACATACATTATCCAATAACACAGACAACTTAATATACAATATGTACGGTAATAAACAAAGTTATTTACATTTGTACTATATTACAATGACCATAGGCTAAACTACTACAACCATTACTTAGCAAATAACGTTTATCATCAAAAGCACTAAGGCTAGTTTTGTTTTGTATGATACTGTAAATTTCACCACCGTCACTCCTGATAAATTTCATCACATGTTTATGTTGCTCCTGATCAAACAATGTATTTTTATATAACTTATGCCTAATTTCCCTAGCAACGACGTTCTTCTTAACTCCCTTTGCTCGCTTCTTCTCACTGTTGTCTGAGTCCAGGATACTATACATCTTTGATCTCAGCCCAACAAATTCTGCAATTACTTTTCCAGCCATTTCATCCTTCATCTTTCCCATCACCTTCTTGTTAATCAAATTATAGCACTTGTGATCAGTCGGATAGTCGCTAGCATCGAACAGATAAGCGTTGCATCTCATGTCTTCATAGATATCACTAGTTTCCACGTGATATATTAGGCTGTCAGTGTCAGTCATTAACAGAGTGGCGTTCTCTCCATATTTTGCTTTGGTATATTTATAATGGAATGAATACATTAACCACTTAGAAAGATCCAGCACTGTAAAGCCAACATAAATAGGCTTGCACAACTGCACCGTTGACCTCCTCATCTTTACAGCCCACAGGCCTTCGCCAACAACTTTGAAACCATTATATTCGGTTTTCCTGGTTAATTTCTTTACTTTTTCTTCGTTGCAAACCAGTTTTATATCGATGTAGTTCCTTACATTTTCCATTGTCTTTCCGAATACACTGTTGTTGAACAATTTGAACAGATCCTTCTCAAAGTTATCTTTTGCTTGTTTCCGTTTATCAGTATTGAATAATATATACGGTGCCATCCATGCTGACTGAGAGAAAGCTAGGACACGATGTATTTTAGTTAACTTCAGACCCAATTCTAAGTACAATTTCAGGTTCCGGTAGTGAACAATGTAATTATTTTTATTATAAAGGTTAGGCACCAGCTTTTGAACCTTTCCCGGTTTGATTTGAAGTTTTTCTTTCATCTCAAGGGCATATGAAGATAACATATCTTCTGTTATTTCAAATTTTTCGACTGCCAGAGGATAATCGTTATGCATAGTGTGTAAGTGTGGGGGATACTCCAAGTCAACTTCAAGAATATAACCTGTCTGGTTGTCATCAGTTAGTTCTTCTAGATCGATACTTCCATCCATCCAGCGAAAATCCCGTTGTGGGAGATACTCAGCCATTGTCCATCCGTACAAGTTATTAGCATCCAGATAGATGATATATGAGGTTTGAGAGTTTTCATCATATTCCGCTAGCATTGGGTTATTAGCCTTAGCATGCCTATGACTGATCATAGACACACCTCCGCGAATCCCACGTTCGAAGAACGTGTACATATCCGGGTCCTGCAGCAGCTCCAGTTGTACACCAGTCATTTTTAAGCAGGCATCCCAAGAAAAAGATGGAGAAGTGAAATAGTGTGATGGATCAAGACCATAGTTCAATAAACAAAAATAACGAAAGTTCTCGAAGACGTCTGCTAACAGCAAAACGTCAGTTTTGAGATACAAATCGTGATAGTCTCCCATATTTTCCATACCGAATACTGTCCAAACCGTCTTGGCATGATCATAGTCATCCTGTGAAATTGTATCTCCCGTTAGAATGCTCGTAAATGAGTCTATGGGTGGCAACTGAGTTTCGGAGAACCGATTCCAGTCGTCCATGTAGTCATATGGGTAAACACCTTTTCTCAGCAAATGAGATAATTTGTCTTTAGGGAAATAAGCTGAAGTAAGGGCAAATTTTTCAGCCCCTTTATGTTTCAAGTTCACAACCAACTGGGCAAGCGAAGCCGACATGAATTGAAAACTGTCAATAAATTTAATACGCCATTTATTAAATTTTTTATGAACTAGATCCAAGGAAAAGGTGAGATAGTCCTCAAATCCCTTTGGGATAACTGATATATTGCTATCGTTTATATCTGTCATAGCTTGACCCAGCTTCTGGAGGATCAAGTGACTATCGTACTTTCGCAAGTTGTGAAATACCACCACCACATCTCTATTTAAACGATACTTAAGATTACATTCACTGTGTGCAGCTCCCCTATAACTGCCACAGAAATGACAGTGGTCAAGCACTCTTTCATCCCCTAGATCATCTCCACAGACACCACACCATTTTGTTCCCCAATAATGCCACCAATCTTGCTCTGTCATGTTGGGAGGTTTTTGTTCATCGTAGACATCTTGATACTCTCTTCCCCAAAGGATTAGTTTTTCCAGAAATTTATCAACTGTCTGTTCACCACGATAAAGGTCAACTCGGCCCAACGCTTGCTTATCAAAGCAGCACCCGAAAACTTCGGCCATTGCATAGCCACAAGGAGCATGCTGCTGATACTTGATGGTATATGAAGATGACGGATTAGGGGAAGAAGCAGAAATTTTTTCTAGAAGACATTCAAAGTCGGCATAGATAATGTAAGGCTGCCGTTGCATTTTATGATAATTTTTAAACTTTAGCCACTTCTCTTCTGGCATTTCAACAGTCTCCATGTAAGGGTTCTCACAACGGTCCATATGTTTTTCACATTTTGCTTTCGAATTGAACGTGCAGAGGCAATAATGGCATTGATACCTTCGATGTTCATGCTTTGTTTCGGTATGGAAAAATCGTTCAGGGTCTTTTAGCCAGCAGTAGTGTTGATTGTTTAACAAAATAAGGCTAACCTTCTTATCAACTTTCGTTTTTGATATGTGGAGAATAGATAGCCGTTCTTCGTATCCATAAACGTTAATAGATAAATTGTTCTGCTCCTCAAAACGCGGAACATCTTCCACCTTAACAGGAAAATCAATACCTTCAAAGTTCAGTTCCTCCACGTAAGCTTCATATTTACTAACTCTGCAAGGGTTGCATCCATGGTCAACAGGATGAAGGGCAGCCAATACACTCCACATGAAACATTTATTGTCTCTGTTCTTAACGTTGATTATAGACTTTTTGTTCCCCAGCTTAGCAGGAAGAGGTAAATAGGAACATCCACGCACGGGCTCGTATTTAGAAATATGCAGATCCAAACTGTCAATTGATCTGATAATCCAACCACTACCCCTCTCGATAAAATTCTCCACCTTTTTGTCCATAAATTTGAACGCATTCAGTATGCTGGAGTTGAAATCTCGCTGATTAACAATCCTCATTGCGCCGCTATGGAAATAACAAGAAATAGTTTCAGCAGGATCGGTGGCCTTCTCGAATGTGATAAATAAAATAAGATCAAATTTGAAACATCCAAGGTCGGCCACCAGTTGTTCGAACACCGATTTCATTGGTCGTTTGACTCGTTTATACATTTGCCAAAGATCCATCCACAATTCATCAGACTTTAGCGTAAAAGTCCGCACGTTATGGTAGCGATTATTGTCTGTCGGCTCAAATATTGAGCTATCGCAGGTGGTGTTACTGGTAACAGGATCACAAGGTGGGTCCACATGTCTCCTAACACAGGTGTGAGTGAGTTCATGCTCCCGCAAGTTACATCTTCTGGCAAACGACTTACCGCAACTTCCACAGGAATGGAAATTTCTTCTTTCGTGCACTTCCCGCACATGACGAGTTAGACTCCGCTTGGCAGAAAAAGACTTGGCACAAGTATTACAAGTAAAAACCGACATAGTTGCTGCAGATAAACTGATGAAATGAACAAAAGGTGCGCCCTTTTATATGTTTTCAGTGAGTCACGCTTAGTCATTAGTTGTCTCATTTTGTTAGACAGTTTGTATGATTCAGTACAATAATTGACTGTCAGTGTTGCTCTAAAAACCAGCTGAGTAACCAGCACTAAATGATATTTTCGGCAGTTGACTTACAGCTGGTCCAGTCATACGGTTAGTCACATCAGCACTATATAAACACGCAGAGATGTTGCAATTTATTCGTTGGTTTACCTCTATGCTGGCCGATATTTATTCCATCTCATGCTTCTGCTATTTATGGGCTGTCACTATGCCAAATGATTTCTTCATTCTGGTAAGTAGTTTATTTCTTAGCTAAATTAAATTAATGCAGCCTGATTCAGGCTTCATCATAAGCAGTCCTAGACTTGTTTAGGCTGACGTTTTGCAGCAGGAAGCCTGCTAGCGTGCGTGTGCGTATATAAGGAATATATAGCTATATGTGCTGCTGCTTGCTGCTTGCTTACATATTTGTACCTTACTGCGAGAAGTTACAGGCCGGCTAGCTTAACTGGGAAGGCGCATAGCTTTTAACCGTCAGGTAGGTGGTTCGAAGTTTGGTTGAAGAAATTTATTTTTTAAATTATCCATATAAACGATAAGCTACCTTAAGTTTTATCAATAATGGAGTGTGTTATGGAAGAATCTCGTCAGACTAAGCTAAAAAGCAAGTGCTCAGTAATAGCACTTTATATAATTATTTCTATAATTGCTATAGCTAGTGTTACTACGCTGATAATTTTATTATTTCAAAAACCTGTTTTGCTTTCCCATACTGATGCAACTGTATTCTCCCCTATTACAGTTGAGCTTTTACCCAATGGGTTCATTGGAATAAGGCAAAATGCTGTACGTCGAGAGTATCCACTAAAACAGTTTCATAAAGTTCAAAACTTTTTGGGAAATTGTTTTCAAGGAAATAAGCTGTGTCCAATTGTAGAAACAGATAGTTTATTGTGTCCGCTTGTTGCTGAGTGTTTTGACATGCAGTTGTGTATGGTTAGTGAAAAACAAATAATGTTTGCTCGTATAGGTGTAATGCATTTAACGAGGGAAGATTTACTTAAAATTTATGAAGTATGATAAAACCAAGGCTACTCCTGTGTAGATACTCCGGCTTAGCTATTAGCACGTGATCAGTGACTCATAGGATGACTCATACATACCCTATATAAACGCAAATCAAGAGGTAGAATTCATTTGTCGTTGTTTTGCTAACGAATCTGTTGCATAATGCCGCTGAAGTGTACCCATTGCAATGAGTCTTTTTCCGATCGATCTGAGCGTCGTAGACACATTAGAACCGTACATGCAAACAGAGATGCCAGAACATGCTGTGGTCAAACCTTTAAGACATTGAGATCCCTGAAGAAACATGCCAGTGATGTGCATCCCAACTCGGAACAAGCCAGTGATGTGCATCCAAACTCGGAACAAGCCTGCCAAATTAGTGTGAATGCCAAGGACCCAGGACAGATGCCGAATCATTCTATTCGGACTAAAACTCTTGATGGCAAATTTGTGACTCTTTTCTATTCTGGATGGCATCCATTTAGTACATTTTATCGAGCCCCAGTCATCATCGAAGGAATAGTTTACAGAACTGCGGAACAATACTACCAAGCGGAGAAGGCTAGGGAGTTCATGGATTGGAATTCGTATTGGAAAATTATGCGTACGTGGTCCCCATCGGTAGCAAAGGAATACGGAAAACAGATTATTGGATACGTAGAAGACCGCTGGATTAAACACGGTGAAAATGTGATGGAGTATGTCGTTAGGGAAAAGATAAGACAACATCCTCATATTGAAAAATTGCTGCTGGAAACTGGACAAGACACAATCGCAGAATCCTCAAAATTTGACTTATATTGGGCAAATGGCATGGACATTAGCGAACCTACGATAAATGATTCATCGAAATGGACCGGAAAAAATATACTGGGACACATACTAATGAAAATTAGAGATGAGATTAAAGCAGAACACTAGAATATAGCCTGTATTATACTTGTTTATTAATAAAAGTAATACGCTTTTAGTATATATAGTTTAATACTAGATTGTAAGGTAATATGGCACACAAAGTGCTGACTACTCCGTTTTTAAAGTTTCAGCATCCGTTTACGTGCATAGTTGCTGCCCCAACTAAGGCAGGCAAAACTACTTTTGTTGCACGCATGATAGAATTTTCTGATGAAATGATTAGTCCGCCTCCTGATCGTATTGTATGGTGTTATACTGAATGGCAGTCTGCTTATGATCGTATGCCGAATGTAGAGTTTCACGAAGGTCTTCCTAACCTAGATGTCCTCAAAACAGGGGTACCTACGCTTGTTGTGCTCGATGACTTAATGTCAGAAGTTCAAAAAAGTTCGCAACTAGTTGAGCTGTTTACGCGGGGATGTCACCATTGGTCATGCAGCGTGATTCATATCACTCAGGACATTTTTTTCGACAAACGCAGAACTAGTAGAATAAACTCGCAATATATTGTCTTGATGAAAAATCCAGCGGATAAGCTAACACCATTCAACCTTGCTAAGCAAATGTTTCCAGGACAGGTTGATGGATTTATGCAAGCGTTTACTCATGCCACAGAAAATCCTCACGGATACTTGCTAATCGATTTGGATCAGAATACTCCAGACGACTATAGATTACGATCAACAATATTTCCAGATGAGCCTAATGGTGTCTATCGCCTCAAGAAAACCATAAAAGCATGAATAATATGAACACTGTCAATCGCTGTTAAGTAGGATAAAATGGCTAATCGCTTTGAGAAGAATGTAGATTATCTGAGGGTACTGTCTAGGTGCAAAAAACAGCAGAGAGATGCCATTATTAAGAATTCAAATCAAGAGTTAATAAAAACAATCTGCGACTGCGTCGAGAATGTCGTCTCGGGCAATATTCAACTTCCGAAGAAAGACGTTGAACGGCTTCGTCGGCATAAGAAACTTCTACGTGAGCTGCGCAGCAAAAGTAACAACATTCAATCAAAGAAGGATCTCATAATTCAACAGGGAGGATTCCTTCCTGCTCTTTTGGCCCCATTGTTAGGCGTAGTTGGAGGACTGGTTACAGACCTTATTCTCAAGAAATAATGGAGTATTCCGTTTTAGTTAGACCAGAATACTTGGATCAGCATAAGCAAGAGGTAGACTTGGACTTGAAACGTACTCTTCGTAAGCGCAAGTATCCAACTGATGTTAAATTAGCTTTGTATAGGCAGAAAAACTATCACCGTAGAATGCTTGCTGATAGGGGACGGGAATTTCATGTTAAAGACAACCGTCAAAATCAGGAACTGCGAGACAACTCTGACAGTTTCACTGATCCCCTTATAGATTCTTTACCTAGTCGTCTTCAGCCTACTGCCACCATGCTCATGGATCACCTAAAAACCATCAAAGACTTAAAGGTAAATGAGAGAGGTGAAATTGCATATAAGGGAAAGGATGCCCATGGTTCCAGAATTTTTGACTTGGTTCATGACTTTGTACGGAACAGACCTACCAAAAGCCCAGCTGTTGGATGGGAGCTTTTTGCGGAAGCTCTTCGTGACAGTAACGTGCCAAGAGAGTTTATTGGAAATCGAGCAAGATGGCAATTCATAAAAGACCCCCTTGTCACACCGAGGAGGCCTGCTGCACTGCGCATTGATGCACTACGTCGTCGTATTCAAACAGGGACAGGAGCAGCTCTTAAAATATTGAAATGGAAAACTCTTTAGCAGACTATTATTATAATCCATCAAGTCCTGTATCTTTTTCTGGAGCCGTGAAACTGTACAAGTATGCAAAAGCAAGACATTCCAACATAACTTTAGCAGCAGTTAAGAATTGGTTGAAAAATCAGTACACGTATACGTTGCATAAACCCATTCGTCGCCGATTTGCTCGAAGGCGATATTTTGTAGATGGTGTTGATAAATTATGGCAAATTGATTTGGCAGACATGACTAGGATCTCTGACGAAAATGATGGCTACAGGTTTCTGCTGACTTGTATTGACGTGTTTTCAAAATTTGCTTGGGTCGTTCCAGTAAAGTCTAAAGGAGCTGGAGATGTAAGCATAGCTTTCGACAGTATTCTCCAATCCGGTAGGCTCCCCAAAAAATTGCAGTCAGACAGAGGAAAAGAGTTTCTAAACAGGCAGTTTCAACGACTTCTTGAGAGACATAATATTGTATTTTATACCTGTGATAATCCTGACATTAAGTGTAGTATTGTGGAGCGATTTAACCGTACAATAAAAGCTAAGCTGTGGAAATATTTTACCAGGGCTAGAACCTACAGATATGCTGACGTTTTGCAGCAGTTAGTACATTCATACAATAACTCCAAGCATTCAAGTATTGGAATGAGTCCAATTTTGGCCTCTAATCCGAGGAACCATCATGAAGTTTATCACAATTTGTACGAAGACCAATTAGTACCTGCTTCCAAGCTGCAGATTGGCGACATTGTAAGAATAAGCAAGGCAAAGGGTACTTTTGATAAGGGATATCTGCCAAACTGGTCTGAAGAAGTTTTCAAAGTTGCTAAAGTAACCACTAATGCATATCCTGCAATGTATCAGCTCACGGACTTGCAGGACGAACCTGTGCAAGGAGGCTTCTATGAGCAGGAACTCCAGTCTGTAGCAAAGCCCGACAGTTATTGGGTCGAGAAAATCATAAAAAGACGGCGTCGCAAGGGAAAACAAGAATTTTTCGTAAAGTGGCTTGGCTACCCGGAAAAGTTTAACAGCTGGATTACTGAAGATGATGGATTTCTACCTACAGCTACCCAGTAACACTGGAGATTATGCAACAAATACACTGAGCAGCTTTAGAGTTAAGTTGCCTCACCGGCTTGATCTAGAAGGTGAATGGGAAGTTGCTTTGGTTGAGCTTATGTATCCCGTAACTTGGGCGACCTTTGCAGAGGACACAGATTCTGAAATTTATATAGCTTTCAGTCATGGAACATCGAAAAGTAAATCATTACCCTTAAGGTACTATGCATCAATTGTGGAATTATGTGAAGCAATAAACGTTACGTTAGCCACACTGACTAATCGAGAGGGCAATCCTCCCGATGTCACAGTAGAATTTGACCAGCACACTCATCGAGTACACATCATTTTTGCTAGGGAACGAGGTGTAGCATTTGACATTGTCGACTTAAAAATGGGTAAGCAGCTTCAGTACATGTTAGGATTTAAGGATGGCGAAAGCATTGATCCTCAGGGCTTAATTGAGAGAGAATCTCCAACTTTTGTAAACAAAAAGGAGAAGCTTCTTGTTGCTGGAGGAGAACCGGATATGAAAGCTGGTTTTTATTCAATGTATATATATTGTGACCTAGTAGCACCTCAAATGATTGGAAACGCAATAGCCCCTCTTATCAGGGTGGTCAATACAACAGGGGAACATGGCGATTTAGTTAACCGGGAATATCACAATCCTCACTATGTACCTGTTTTGAAAAGAGAATTTGATTCTGTTGAAATCAATATAAACGATGATGTTGGAGATCCTGTCAACTTTGTGTATGGGAAGGTATACATCAAGCTACACTTTAGACGACTACCAGCATGAGGACTGTATATTATCCGGAAAGTGTAAAAACGTGGGAAGATGCTCTTCTGCAAATGGGTGGTGCGCTTCCAACGTACTCTGGACATCCATATCAAAGAGGAGAGGGGATTGGTAGTTTTTTCAAAGGTCTATTTCGTGCTATATGGCCAACAGTTAGAAAAGTAGGTGTTCATGTGGGAAAGGAAGCACTCAGAACAGGAAGCGAAGTTGCTAGAGATTATTTGAATAGTGGACAAGATATAAAGAGTTCACTAAAAAAGAGGAGCCGCCAAGCTGTCGGACGTACCATGAGCCAGCTTGGTGAAAGCCTGCAGCAAGAAGGCGAGGGTCTTGGTGTTCGACAAAACAACAAATCAATAAAAGCGCTAACAAAGAGGCAAAAATTAAGTGAATCCGACATATTTAGTCATGGCTAAACAACTAGATGCAGAATCTTATCCTGGATTTAAGAGTGAACTGGACCTGTTTTCTCTTCCTCCTACGCAGGTTGCTGTGGAAAAGGGCTACTGGGCTGAGTATTATCCACAAAATCCTATAACTGATAACGGTCCCTATAGAATTCATGTCCCTAAAGATAGTTATATGTTGGATTTAAACAAAAATTATTTCTACATGAAGCTAAAGGTTGTCACGAAAGATGGAAAAGATTTGGCTTACCCTAGATTGGCTGACGGAACTACTGACAAAAGCAATGTTGTAGTTGCTCCAATCAACTTACCCGGGTCTACATTATTTGAGCGGGTTATTGTTAAACTCAGTGATAAAGAAATTGAAAATAGCGGTCCACTGTATGCTTATAAAGCTTATTTGGAAGTCTTGCTTAGCTATGGATGGGATGCAAAGACTAATCACAAACAGCTTGCAATGTTTTATAAGGACACGGTTGGAAATTTTAATGATATTACAAGTGGTGCAATGAAATGGCGAGGGAAGCCATTTATGACAAACAAAGGTGTTGAATTGGTTGCTCCATTACACTGTGATCTTTTTAAGCAAGACAGATACATGTTAAGTGATACGGAATTAACGATTGAGTTACATAGAAACTCCGACAAGTTTCTACTAATGAGTGATGGTACAGAATATAAGCTAAAAGTAGAGGATATTAAATGGTACGTGTGGAAGGTAAAGCCGCAGGAGTCCCTAAGTTTAGCTATCGAAAACGTTTTAAGCAGCTACAATACCGCTAAATATCCAATTCGACGTATCAAAATGGTGACTCGACATATTGCACCAAAGTCCCAAACAATTGTGGAGAATTCCATATTCTCTGGACAGCTTCCTAGAAGAGTAGTTATGGTAATGGTTGATTCCGAAGCATTCAATGGGTCATTTACGAAGAATCCACTGCAATTTGAAAATTGCAATGTTAGTGAAATATCTCTGAAGTGTGGGGATGAATATATTCCTAAACATCCTATGAAAATGAACTGGAACAAGTTTCAATACACGATTCCCTACATGTATCTGTTTGAAGGGATCAACGCAGCCAACAGCGATAAGGGAATTGATATATCTTATGAGGACTACAAAAAAGGCTATACAATTTTTGTATTTGACTTAACTGCGGATAATGTCGACGGCAATGCGATGGAGCTGATACGGGAAGGTGACCTATCATTGCACGTACAGCTAAAGGAACCTCTGTCTTCCTTTCCTCAAGGAGTTGAAATTATAATATATGGTGAATTTGATAACCTGATTTCTGTTGACCGCAACAGGACGCCATTTTTTGATTATTCAACATAATTAATATAAAGGTCAGGAGGTTTGACTATTAAAAACGTATATCTGAAAATGATCGCAGTATTGTTTTGCATGGTAATACCACTGGTCTCGACTGATCGTTTCTATTATACGCAAGATAACTTAACAGTTACTGTACACGCTGAAGATAATAATCTGCCAACATTAATGCTTCAGTTAGGAGACATTAATAGTTCGGTACTGAATGCTAAATATCTTTATAGCAGAATAGCACAATGCAATTTACATCTTTGCACGTTGGGGATACAGCAAGCAATTAGACCAGGGTGCACCTATACAGAATGGGACCATTGTTGGGAATACTGTTATGATGATAGCAGAATGCTGGTGTACGCACACGATATGATGAGTGATTTAAAACTCAATAAAAGCGAGCACCTTAATTTAATTAAACTGGCATTGGAAGGCTACTATGAATAGCCTGGAGATTCTGGAGACAGTCAGAAAGGATCCATGCACTGATAAAATGTTTTTAGGGGTGTTTGCTAGCGATCAGCTTCCACGAATAGAGTCAAAACCAGCTTGTTTTATTTTGAATACTGATCCGTCTTCAAAACCTGGGCAACACTGGATAGCTATGTACTTTAATCAGTATGTAGAATACTTTGACAGTTATGGTATAGAACCTATACCGGAATGCCTGCACTATGGGCCAGAAAAGGTTAATATGTATTGCTTACAGGATCTTGATACAAACGTGTGTGGTGAATTTTGTATATACTTTTTACATAAAAGGAACCGAGGTTTCAGCTTCGAGGCTATTATAAAACACCTTAGAGCGCGAGGAGACAGAAACGATTCAATTGTAAAACATTTCGTCGATTCAGTGAGAGTTACGCGGCCGTCTTCGCAGTACCAGTGTTGTACTTGTCGATATGAAAATTGTTAACGTAGTTCAGAAAGGAAAGTTGACGGAAGTTTTGGATTTAACAACTATTCCAGGAGCTACCTACACTCCCGAACGTTTCAGTGGAGCTGTATTAGTAATACCACCATGTACATTCTTACTATTTTCGTCTGGCAGTTTCATGTGCTTGGGCGCCAAATGTGAGGCCGAGGCAATAGCATGTGGAAAGAAGTTAGCCAAGCGTTTACAATTAGCAGTAGCTTATCAAACAACTTGCAATGTAGTAATTTCACATAATCTTAGTTATTGTATTGACTTGCAAACACTGTATCATGCTGTGAAGGGTATGTATGGGAGTGCTTGTTTGGAATATGAAATTTACAGTGGGATTGTTTGGAAAATGAATGGTGGAACCGTTAGACTATTTCATAATGGAAAGTTCTTTGTTACTGGACTAAAGACTGAATCTGATGCGTATAATGTTGCTAGTTCTGTATGTATGCTTTGCAGTGGCTACAAAAAGTAAAATAATAAAGAGAAAAAATAACAAAAAAAAGCCGTAATGCACCTTATCAATCGATAAGAAGGTTCCCAAGGCCTTTAATTAGCTAAGCTAATGATAAAATGCAGAGGGCGGCTGTTATATTGATCCTAATGTCTATACCTATACCTAACTCTACTTGCTACCAGCATATTCCTACCTTCTATTCCTGTATCCCTACTTCCTATCCCACTTCCTATCCCTTTATCCCTACTTCCTATCCCTACATCCTATCTCTTTATCCCTACTTCCTAGCCCTTTGTCCCATCCCTTTATCCCTACTTCCTATTCCTAGTTCCTATTCCTTCGGGTAGTGGTAGGTAGAAATGGCCTGCACCTGACCCAGAACCGGCTTTTTTATCTACTTGGGACGGAACTTTTAATTGGGAAAAAAATTTGTGAGAAAAAAGTGGGAATTCCAAAAACAGTTGTATTTTATATTTATTTGGTATTTTTTCTAAATTTAAATAAAAAGTAAAAACGAATTTAGGAAATTTTCCACGCCAGGGCATTTGAGTGAATGAGCTTTAATAAACTCTTACTCTGCTATTAGGTAGGGAATTCTACTATATCCAGTGACCGAGTATAGCCTGTTTTGTTATTACAGGCTAAATACAACCCCTCTGCAGCTTTTGAACATTCTGGTGAAGAACTGAATTTACAAGAAACCAAGAAAACGGGACAACTGCGATTCTTTGAAGGTCTTCTGTCACCAGCCATCAGCATCGTTGCTACTATTCAAGATGTCTTCGAAAATCCAGGTACACTTAACTAAATCAATTCAAATTCTAAAACACATAGTACATAGTAGGGGTAAGGCCACATTTCTTTGAACGGATCATATCAAGGAAATCAAGCAAAGTTGGTCAACTTCAACAGCATATTGCTGACGACTGACACAACCTTAGATCTTAAGCTGCACATCATTGGAAAGCTGAGAACGTGCTCTTTCCAATGTTGTAAGCTATTTTACTGTAGCTTGCACCTACAAAGTTTTACTTGTCAAAGTTTAGCTAAAATCGAGCAAAACGACAATTTTTGTAAGACTTTTCGAAATAAAGGTTTATAGCGAAAAGCTACATCAAAATTGCTTAGAGCATTAGACAGAGCACGATCTCAGCTTTCCAATGATGTGCGGCTTAAGCTGTGAGATTGTGTCATTCGTCAGCAGTATGCTGTTGAAGTTGATCAATTTTGCTTAGGGGGGCTTCCTTGATATGATCCCTTTGAACATAGGAGTAAGGCCACATTTCTGTGAACATAGGAGTAAGTCCATATTTCTTTGCATTTACTAATATCTCATTTTAAAACACAAACTTAAACATGTATCAGCCTTTGTTTTCATTAGGACACAAACTTTACAAGTGCCATCAGTTTATGGATAATCGATAGATAGTTAAACAATCTTTATAGCTTACGTAAGCACATCTCAACACAACTATTTTCTCATGTGCTACCCCTGAAACTGAAATAACGACAAACAGAAGAATTCATTATAAATATTATATTCCGGCAGGCGGCTAGAACCAGAACCCCTGTTTCAAAATTGTAGTGTATTTAGCCTACATTTTTGCTTCTGTCTTTGGAAAAGCTCCTGTCTTCAATGTCACTTTCAGAGATACCTAGGTTGAATTAAACTGGACGTACAGCGGGCTCAATGAAAAATCTAATCCAAATCTGAGTAATGACTAAATTCATTTTATCAGCAATTATACAAGTATGGCTTCACAGACTATAATTTTCATTTGTGGAAGGCTGACGGATAGTACTGTGAACGTTTAGGCCTTCGAGACTCTGCAGGTTGTCCTTAAAAGTTCAAACCAGGATGAAATCAACTCAACAACGGATTTCATGAATTTCCCGTTACTGAGTTCAAACATCAACTCCTCAAAGTATTATTTTATTAGCGTTTGTGCCAAGACAGAGTCCATGTCAAGCTTGTAAACTTTAATTAAACATATTATGTCAATATATACTAACTATTGATCGGGATAATGCAATTTGTGACTTTATTACAAAGTCAACAAAGAAATAATGCCCCTAAAAGGAATAATGCCCTTTTAGGGGCATTGTTCCTTTGTTTAATTGATACAATTTTAATTTACAATTTAATTTAATTTTAATTTATACAATTTAAGTTTAATTACTACTTTTTAACTACTACTTGTTAAACTTAGACTACGAATCTCTCCCACTTCAGTTTGATGCAAGAGAAAAATGGTCCAACTGTGAGAGTCTAAAGAAGCCAGCTATGAACCAGGGAGCTTGCGGATGTTGCTACGTAAGTCTGTTTCCCTACTTACACTTACGCATGTACTAAAATGAATTAAACAGAAGAGGTATGCCGTCGTTTCAAAATTGGGAAGCTAAAAACCAGAAAGCTGTTCTATTGCCATAGACGCCGCCACAATCACATCACAACGCAACAAACGACAACCAACGCTTACGACTCTTGTTGAGTATGCATTGACAGTAGTTGGCACACCAGGCATGCTTATAAGTAGCTGAACAATCAATTATAAAATTTTTTCATTTCAGGCCGTTTCCGCAACGTCTGTTATATCAGATCGAATATGTATTCATTCAAATCAGACTAAACAGGTAGAGATTTCGGTACAGGACGCAATCAGCTGTGTACCTGAACATGTGCAGGGAGTCAGCAGTGGGTGAGAATAAAGCCTTTATGAGATTAACTTAACGGTATCCAAATGTGTGTGAAAGATCCTACGATTTACTGTAGTAGAAGCAGTAGCGACAGTCGCTACTAGTTCTCCTCCAATTTAGTTTTCATGAGTTCATAAATTCAGTTCAGAAAGTTCATCAATTCAGATGTAGGGCTCGAACCCATGATCCCAGGATTAAGAGTCCTGTGCTCTACCGACTGAATTAACCTGGGAAGTCACATTAACTCTTTTCTGCATAATGTTACAATCTGTAACGAGGGTAAAAATGGACGGGTTTTGGTCAGTGCAAAAAACATTAGTCCGGTACAATGCTAGATTTTGCACATCCTGAAGAAATATCTCTAAGATATTTTCTGATCTTTCGTCTCGACAGCCTTAGGACAGATGCAAAAGTTTGACAAAACTGTACCATGTTTGGGTATTTAATTGGGAACTTTCTGATGCTGGCTTCGAAATGCCTGCAGAAATAACGCTCGATCCAATGCCGTCATCAGACGGATGGTGCTCGGGGGATGGTGCTCGTATTCGGACTTATAATCAAGAGTGAAATAAGTCGAATATTTTTCAGCCTTTCCCACACTTTTCCAAAAAAGAGTCACTGCTAACTTTCTATCACTGAGGTAGGTACCCAGCTATCGACCACAAAAGATACATAACTGGTTTAGATTAAAGCTTATGCTTATGCTCTGCGTAAGAGAATAAAGGAAAGTGTGCAGGACAATGTTCCGTTAAAGCACCAGTCGTCTGATCGAAAATTGAAGGTCGTAACCACGTGGTCAACTGCATCGGACTTCTGTGACATCGGGCTCAGGAAGTAACTCATTTCTTAATACTGTTGACGACGACGTAATTGCCATAACAGCCTTATCCCTACGATGTTTTCGCTTTTATTTCTTACCACATCATTTTTAGATGCCAAGGCGGATATTCTTCAGAGGTGTTTCAGTTCTGGATAGCGGAAGGCATTGTTTCTGGAGGCAGTTATGGATCAGGAAAAGGCTGTTTACCGTTCTCACACCACACCAACTGTGGCGGCCCGTGTCCTTATACTTTCTACAAACATCCCACATTAGCCTGCACTAAAACATGTCAATCTGGATATGATATACCATATAATGATGACAAACATTATGGTTTGTGTTGCTTATTTCAAATAAATTTGATGAACTCAGATGAAGGATCAGGACATTGCTGACCAACATTGTTCACCAACATGGTTGTGCTTAGTGTCATTACGAGACACCACTTCAAAACAACACTGTCGCAGAGTCATTTGCCTTCTCTCAAGCAAAAGCTCTTCTTGTTTTGACTGAACTTTTGCTAAAATTTTAAAGGTTTAAATTGGGATTCGGCTTCAGAACACCAGCTCATTCACGCCTTTACACATAGGACTCCCGTCAGACACCAAAACTGCCGAATTGCCACACAATTTCAGCAATTGTTGTTGTCTATCCTATGGATTATGACTTGATCTTGAATTATTTACTAATTATTGTCTTGAAGTATTTCTTTTGCGTATAGGCGACAGATTTTACAGTGTAACACGCTGGCAAGATGTTGAAGAGGGAACAGCTGAGAAAAATATGATGTGGGAAATTATGAAGCGAGGACCCATAGTGGCTTTCATGACTGTTCACGAAGATTTTCTGCACTACAGCTCTGGTGAGTAGGCTGAACAAGAGAACCAACGACATAAGCAACGTGTCAAATAGCATAAGTCTACGCGATAGAAAACATCATCGTGAGTACAGCAAAAGCCAATGCAAAAGCTCACAGGACAAAACCCTAACGAAAAAACCTGAATAAACAACACATTATTAACTTTGCGTCGTCAAACTGTCGTGCAACACAAGGACGCAAGGAGCTGAAAATGATTTAAAATTTGTCGCGTGTCGCTTGCCTTCAGACAATGTTGGCACTGGCTAATGAAATATAATTAGGGATTTACTGAAATATCCTGGCACAGTACACCCTCCTGTGAACATTGTCACTCACTGCGACAAGCGACATAAGACATTGTCTACAGATCTTACACCTACTACTTGCGACACCTGACAAGCGCCAGCCTAGTAATCAAAATTTGTTTTGTTGCGAGACTTTGGTGCGCGTGTTTTGGATTTCTCAGATTGTCGTTTGATGTTCTTGTAAGTCCTGAACCGTTGCGTGATTCCTTGAGCTCTCACTCAACTCACAGGATTTCTAAACTGACCTCATTGCGGAACCCTGGTCTAACCGACGTGATTAATTAATTAATTTCTCCCAAGTAGCCTTTGAATTGCGCAGAATTTCTTCGAAACCTTTAACAGCAAGGACAAGTTGAGCACTATGTTAACCCAGAATTAATTTTATCAGGAATCCCGGTGAAATCCATTAATAACAAAGCCAGACCAGCATCATTATTTCCACAACAGTGCGTTCTATTGTCTTATTAGTCGTACACGGCCAATAATTCAAGACTCAAGTCAAAAATCCAGCCTTAAATTTTAAACTCAAGACCCTTCTTTGCCAATACTCAGTGCAGTATACAGTGCTTGCCAAGTATTGTAGAAGTATTTAATTTCCTGCATTTCAGTTCATCCCAGCTTGCACGGTTATTAATGCACTAATCTTATTTCAGGAGTTTATAACCATTTGGCGGGTGACAGAGTATACAATCATGCTATCAAAGTAATAGGTTGGGGCGAAGAAAACGGTGTTCCTTATTGGATCCTTGCAAACTCTTGGGGAACTGGATGGGGAGAAAATGGTAATAGCTTTAAAATATTGTTATCAATTTTATAAAATTATGACTAGCCTCTTCCAATTCTGCGTTTTATAAACGCAACGCCACTACATTTTTTTTTAATATGCTTGCTGGGCTCCTTAAAACCAGCGAACCGCACCCTTGTGTCAGGACTCAGGAGATAATTATCTTCACCATTCCCGCACATGAGCTGGTTTTAGAGCAAGCTCAGTGCACAATAGTCAGTACTGTGAAGTCGTGAAGTGTTCAAGTGGTCGTTC
>JASAND010022958.1:0-54628 GCA_030248195.1 Trissonchulus latispiculum
TGGTTAAACTCCATTCGGTAGGATTCACTTAGGTTAATTTGGCGAGGTTAGTTAGGTCGACTGGAACTACATCTCCTCCAGGTTCGACGTTCTCCTTGTGCACAGTTTCCCACTCGTAAAGTTTGGTCGGTACACTTCCAACTTTACACTGTTACAGGATATTTTTGTTTCTTCAATATTGGTCGTCAAAATACTACTCCAGTTAGAAATTTTCACAAAGCAAATTTTGACGAAATTAATAAATATCTTTTAAACATTTCTTGGCCTGATGAATTCAATAGCTGCGTCACCATTGATGATTTCTGGAGTACGTTTAAGAAGCATCTAGATTTAAGCGTTACTCTATTTGTTCCGTGGAGTAATTATAATAGTTTTGATCGGCGTAAAAGTGGCTTTTGGTCTGCTGAAACTAGAAGGTCCTTTAGATCTCAAAAGAGGTTACATAATGCATATTCTAAAAACCCGACCCCTTTTAAATCATCAAAGGTGGAAAGTAGCCATTGCAAAAACTCGAAAATTACGTAGAAAAGATTGTTTTGAACAGGAAGATAAAATTTTAAAATCCAGAAATCAAAACGTTTTTTGGAGGTTTATGCGATCTAAATTTGGTTGTAAGGTTGATATTCCTTGCTTGAAATCTGATAACGGAGATGTTATTTTGTATGACAAGGAAAAATGTGATGCATTTAATTCGTTTTTTAAGTCAGTATTTGTCGATGATGACAGAATGGTATTGAATTTAAACGCATAAAGAACTATCATAGATTTCCCTGTCCTCGACTTTTCTGAACAAATAGTATACGATTGCATAAAAAATTCCGCAAACAAAAGCAGTGCAGGTTTTGACGGGTTTCCCCAATTTTTTACGAAAAAGCTGGCAATTTCAATCTGTTTGCCATTATCCATCATATTTAGAGTATCCTTGGCTACTGGGCTAGTTCCGACTGATTGGAAAATCGCGAAAATTGTTCCTGTTTTTAAAAAAGGTGACAATTCCAATGTTAAAAACTACAGACCTATTAGTCTTTTGGTAGGATGTAATAAATATATGGAAGACTTAGTGGTCGATGCTTTAAAATTTTTTCTTATTGGGAACCGTTTCATATCTACTCATCAGCATGGTTTTCTACCTAAACGCTCAATTGTTACGCAATTATTGCGGTGCTTAAATGATTGGACGAAAGCTGTTGATGACGGAAATTATGTTGATGTGGTATATATGGATATCGCAAAAGCTTTCGATAGCGTCTATCATTCAAAGTTAATTCAAAAGTTAATTGCTCTCAAAGTTCCACCCAATATTATCAAATGGCTAAACGATTATTTAACTAGTAGAAAACAGTATGTTGAAATATCTGGTAGCAAGTCAAGCTTAGGCGACATGAAGTCAGGCGTACCAAAAGGCAGTATTCTGGGCCCGATTTTATTTCTTGTTTATATTAGTGACTTAACTAATGTTATTGAGAACTCTAAACTCAAACTTTATGCTGATGACTCGAAATTATATCTAACTTTTAGTTCTAAACAATCCTGTTGGTTGCTGCAAAACGATCTTGATAAAATTGTAAGTTGGTTTAAGACAATGCAGCTAAGTCTGGCAGTTGAAAAATGCAAAGTGCTTCACATTGGCAAAAACAACCCTTACTGGAACTATTCAATGAATGGAGAGACGTTGTCTAAAGTAGATGATATGAAGGACCTAGGGGTAATTGTTCAAAGCGACTTAAAGTTTGACCGTCATTGTTTGCAGATCACGTCTTCAGCAATGAAAACAGTAAACCTAATTTACCGGTCATTTTTATGTCGAAATCCGAAATTTGGTTTTATTATTTTATATTTATATTTAATTTTAATTTTATATTTATATATTTATTTTATATTTAACATTTTATCCGAAATTTGGTCCCCTTATTATGTTAAAGACATTTGTTTAATTGAAAAAGTACAAAGAAAGTTTACTAAACGTTTACCTGGTTTTCTAAATTTAACTTATATGCAGCGTTTGCAAAAGCTTGATTTGAAAAGCTTGGAGGAACGACGTTTAGTTAGGGACTTAACTTTTGTGTACAAGATTTTGAACGGTATGGTTGACATTAATGTAAATGAGTTTTTTGTATTGTCACCTAGTCGTACATGTCGTGGCCATAATCTTAAGCTTTTTAAACCACATAGTAAGTTAGTCTGTAGGCAAAACTTTTTCAGTAATAGAGTGATTTCTATATGGAATGCATTACCTGTCGAAGTTGTTAATGCACCTAATTTGTGCATGTTTAAACGACGTCTAGCTGAAAATTGTGACTTTTCTATATTTCTCAAAGGCCTCGTATAAGTAGTAGTTTGTCGGCTCGTCGGGGCCTCCCAGATACAGGTTACATGTTGTCGTATAGCTTTTGTAATTGTGTTTTTGTTACAGTGAAATATGATTTACCGTTGTACTGTACTCTGGCTTAACCATTAAACCATTAAAACCATACATTTATTGTATGTATTTATTTACTTTTGTGGCCTATAGAGCTTGCATTTATTTGAAGAATTTGTAATTTATTAATAAAACATTTATTTACTGTTATTTTTGTTGTTATTTGTTTTCAGAGACGAAATTTTTAGAAGCTATTCCAAATAATCTATCTACACAGCCATTGCGATCTGACCATGTTTTCAAGTCTATCCTGCCAAGAAAATAGGACGCGTGATCTATTTTGCTGCTGTGAGATTTCCAGTCTGATTTGATACCTTAATATTAAAGATCACAGCTGATGGGAAATTAGTTCTAATCAGTCTCTAATTTTTTGTACGGCTTCATTCAATTATAACTTCAATATTTTCTGCCCGGAGAAGACAAAGATCTGCTTTGATGCCTCGTTTTCCTTTTTTACAGACATCGCTGTGATCATGTCTTCACGGACAATGTTTTGCTTCAGACTTATAAGTTTGATGTTTACAAAACTCGTTTAGCAGTGGAGTAGAGTTAAAGTTTTTGACTCCGTTATCGTTTGTTACTTGACAAAGTTTGTTGTGATGGGACGGGAAGTGTTAAAGTATTATGGGAAACTCATCTCTGATGTTAAAAACAGTTACTGATCACTTCTGGCAGCAGGAAGGAGCAATTAAACTGATGGGCTGCTCCAATACCAGTTAATCCGAGCACACTTGAGCATCATTTTCACTAAGTTCACACAGTTCCAATAACTTGGACCTTACTAGCCTTACTTAAGGAGGATATACCCAGGGGTTTGCACAACTTCTTCAGAGAGTGCCAGCGCCAGAGCGCATTCAAGTAGGCAACATTTCATAGTTATAAAGTTAATATAAGCCATTGATATATCCCATGACATCCTAGCTGTAGAGGGTCCCAAACTGAAAATTTTTGTTCATTTTTCAAATTTTTGATTGGTATTTCGAAAACGCTGATTTTTTCGGGGAAAGCTACAGACCCAAAACTTCGCACACATATTTGTATGGACTCCGGTAATTCACGCACCAAATGGCAGGTCACAGTATCTTCTCGTTCGGGAGTACTGTAGCCACAACGTTTGTAAGTTTTCACTAGCTGACCTGTTGCCGTTTCGAGCCTAATCCCAAAGTACTCCAAATCTTCTGAAATCTTTACAGAACATAGTCAAGATATATGGTTAAACGTGTGCCAAGTTTGGCGGGTTTACGCTTTGTAATGGGTTTTGATGACTGCTTTATTATGTGGCTAACAATGAAAAACTGCTCAAAATCAGCATGTGGCAAAACTTTGATGGAATTTATCTCATCATAGAAGCAAGTGACTTGATATAATTAGAAAAGTTGTTTAGAATGATGAGATATATTGACTGAGTAGTTTTTTGTATTAATTCGATGATTTTGAAAATTTGCCATTTTTGGCTGGAGCCGTCTCTTTGCGTCTCTGACAGAAAAAATTGAACAAAATGTTGTATTAGTTTTTACTGTTGTAGTCAAAACTCTTACAATTTTGCACACATATTTGAACTATTAAGAGACATCTGTGAGCAAAATTTGAGCACAATCGGATGCCCATAGCGGATTAGGTCTCAAACGAAATATCAATTGCCTTAATTTGGGGGTGGAATGCATGGTACAGTCGTGTTTGACCTGCGTGAACTCAGTCAATTTTGCAGTTGCGCGTACCCAACAATAGTCCTAAGATTCCTTTATGTTTAAAAGAATATTCAAGACATTGGCTTGCAGCAATCCGGAGAAAAATCAAAAAAACTTCGACCACCCCCATGCACGAAAATGCCGTAGGTCAGCAACTTTGCGAGACTGCTGTGAACGCTGTGAAAAACGAAAGCATTGAAGTTTTTAAATATTTTGAAGCAACCCAGGTACTAATTTGTGACAAAGTTTGAGCACAATCGGAGAAATTAGTGTATTTGGTATACCTCCTTAAACTTACTTGTACATATTGAAATGTATTGAATATTGCACCAGTTCTTATTGAATTTGAGTGTGAGCATTGCTGCAACTGTGAGCACTGTTTACTTGTACTATGATTGTTCTGCAGAATTGCTTTTCCTTTAAGCTTGTTATTTTGAGCTATGCAATTACTGTGGGGTTTGCAGTTACGAGTAAAAGCTTAGGATTCTCCGCCTCCACCAAACTAACCTGTGGATTGGAAAAATCTTTTCAGACACCTTGTAATTTTGCTTTTGTCTAGCAAATTGGTATTTGTCCTTCAGTTGTATACACGGAAGTCTCCCACCTTCTATGTGGACTTAGGCTCAACATTTGGACTGACAAAGTGCTGTCAAAATGTTGTCAAAATTTACGAGTAATGAGCTCACAAAGGAACGGTCCAGTTCAGCTGTACTACAGGGAGTCATTTACAGTTCCCAATGATTTTATTCAGCACAATTTATTTAATGAAAGCACTAGCTAGCAGGCATTAGCATCCTCAAAGCAACGAGAATATAGGGAGAACGCTTTTCAAAGAAGCATCCTGTCCTTACCATCATCGGGGACGGGAGGTGGTAAGTCTCTTAAAAAGGCGCAAGCGCAGTTGCTTTATCTTCTTGAAGAATTTGTGGCAGACAGGTTAAAACGGACAATTCAACCGATCTAGAAAACAGGTGGTACCTAGAAAGCAAAGCTTTGTTTGTGATCAGTAGATTCTTTGATAAAGCAGAATTTGTTAGTTGTGGCTTGCGAATTTACGAACTTAAACTTGTATTGTAATTAAAATATCCTTTGAGAGATGTTATTAGTAACATCAAGAGTACATAATATAAGAGTAAGAAACTGTTACAGTAGCATGTACAAATCCCGAAAGTCTCGGGGGGGTCCCACTTAGCACTAATTACACGCTTTCATATAAGCGTGTGTCTGCTCGCTGATTGGCCCATTAGCCTAAGGCTTATGGTAGGTAATTTATTAGTTATTTAAATTAATTAATTATAACTTTAATTAGGTTAATGCAATTAAAAAACTAATTCGACAACTTTGTAGCATTTTTTCTGCTCTTTCCAATGATATAACAATTGTTGCACATTACATTCCTTCGAATTTTTGTATTATGCAACAATTTTTATAGAATGTAGAGTGTATAGAGTGTATAGAGTGTAATTAGTAGTGTTTGAGGCCGGCCGGGGTTTCACCGGCCGGCTACCGGCCGGCCGCCGGCCGGACGTTCGCCGGCCGGCCCGGCCGCACCCATCGGCCGGCCGGCCGGTGAGCCGGCCCCGTAAGCCGGCCGGCGGCCGGCCGGCTGGCCGGCTACCGGCCTAGAGCTGTATGCAGTGCAGTTATTATAGCTGCTAAGATATTTATTTTCAGATATTATCTTAGAAAAATAGCACAGCATAACATAAAAAATATTAGCAAAACTAGATTTGGAGTCAATTTTAAGCTTAGTTGCTCTATTTTTAAATTTCTGATTGGTGATTTGTATCCCAGCCGGCGGCCGGCCGGCGAGCAAAAGTCGTCGGCCGGCGGCCGGCCGGCCTCAAACACTAGTAATTAGTGCTAAGTGGGACCCCCTCCCCGAGACTTTCCGGGGGGGGGGTCCCGACTTAACGCACCGAGCATACCTAGCAGGATTTGTACATGCTACTGTAAGAGTTTCTTACTCTTATATTGTGTACTCTTGGTAACATGGATTATAAACTACTACAATACAGTGATTTACAGCTTCCAGGGTTCATAGTCAGGAAGCATATCACCCAGGGCACATTTTATTACGTTAACAACTGTGCATATGTCGTAATGAAGAGTTTGAAGTCAGCAGGACGTCAGTAGGTAATATCTATTTCTGGAAGGCATAAAGCCATTCACGGCAGCAGCATGCTAAGTTTGAGCAAAAAGATTTATGTTTGCTTGACTTAAGCCCTTCGCCACATGACAACTTTTTCATTTCGCAGATCAGGTCAGTGCAGACAGTATTAAAGTTCTCTTTTTGGATTTAAGTATATGTCTGGAGATTTAGGTCCAGCAAAGCTAGTCTTGCCTTGCGCTAAATTTGTCATTTCTGTGCTGCTAAGCTCCTTGTAGTGACTATAAATAAAAGTCTAATATATAGACTTGTTAATATTTTGATGGTCCCATAAACCGTCCATAACAGGCAGTTGAAGTAATCAGTGACCATGATGCCATGATAGTTTCCGCACCAGGCTCGATGGCTATAATTAACTTAGAGAGTTGCTTAAAATATTTTACTCAACAAACGTTCGGCCGTGGATATCAGTTTTCGTTGTAATGAAACAATGGGAGTAGTTACCTGTTCTTTTTCTGCCCTTTGTTCGCCTGGTTCGCTATTCAGCAAACCAAGAATCGTTAACTGTTTAGAATATATACCCTTCTTCATCGCAGCAAGTTCGTTTCATATTCTTTCATAAACTTCTCTTTGGCCTAATCGTGAACTATAGCCAAGTCATATTATTACGACCACGGCAGGTGGCAAAGGGATTTCCCCGACCTCTTCGATGTAGCCCACACGTGGTATGTGAGTAAAACTGATCCAGCAGGTGAAACTGTGAAAGAAACTTGGCTGCAACAAGGAAATAAGAAAACATCTAAAATAGATTGTTTCATAAATGTAATTTCCAAAGCTTTTACTAAATCTTTAAAGAAAATTTTAAATTTTGCACAGGATTGTTGGCTCTGTATGTAGGTAGGTAAATGTAATAAAGTGCAAAAGTTACCAAAGTCGCTTTTAAGAGTATGCAGACGCTTGCAGAGCATCTTTTTCAGTCTGCTGACAAAAACGTCCGCAACAATTAGGACTGAGTGTTTTCTAAAAAAATTAATTTGTAAATTGAGTACATAAGCCTCCTTATTAGCTATATATCTAGCTTATGATAATTCTGTAATAGCAATATATAGTGTCGGGTAGGAAAACTACTACACGACAGCTCCAGGTTTCTTATTATGTCCTTAATTAAGAATTATCTCATTTGGGACATTGGGATTTCGTTTATTTAAGAACTTAGGGCTCAACTAAAAAAGATTTGTTGATTTTCTGAAGTATGCAAAGCTGGCTTTGGCTGTTGTTTTTGGTATTTGCCTACTTGAAACAAATATTAACCCTAAGAGTTTGCAACAGTGTGTTTATCATAACAGGCATCGGATAGCGTTTGGAGGAGGACGGGGGGTGCAGAGTCCCCCTGACTGACCAAAAACAGGTAGAGCCCCTCAGCGAGAAGGAAAAAAGGTTAGACCCCTCAGCGATTTCCAAAAGAATGTAAAACTTTTTAGCAAATTTTAGCGATGTTTCAAAAAGTTTCTCTCACTCCCAGAAAGAAACTCCCAAAAAATGTGCCAATTTTGCCAAAAATCGTCATTTTGCACAATTTTCACGTTCTTTTCGTAGTTTCTCACTCATTATCCATTCGAATGCCACCAAATTTGGCACACAGGACTCTCAACATCTGCAAAATATTGCAGCTTAGGCTAATGCTTTAAGGCTGAAATTTTCGTTCTGTGGGCTACTTTGATCTCGTATGGGTCAAAATTGGCAATTTTTGAAATTTCCAAATATAATCAAATTGGGTATGATTCCATAGCTAAAGATGAGTTGAACAACTTTTCTAATAAATCAATGTGTCTAAAACGTAGTACCTGCTAGTTAACATTTGAGAGCACAGCTAGCTGGAAAAGGTTCAGTTCACGATTGAATATTGCATTGCGAACGACTGATTGACGACGAATGACGGAGTCGTTTTAGCACTGAAATATTAGCCAACCAGCAGTATTAATTTGCCACATTAGTGGATCCCGATTTCGCTGCCGTTCAGTATCCACATGACCTTGCAAAATCACGGAAATTTTCAAGTTTTCCAACTTTGACCTTGAATATCCATGTTACCGTTTGGTTTCGAACTCTCATATTTTGTCTTGTTTTCGAGAAAATGTGCACCTATATTGTGAGCTAACATGAGCGAAATCCGTGACTATAGATTTTGACCCAAAGCGCCCCCCCCTTTAAATGAGAAAAAGCTGCAAACTTTGTACTTATGTAGCTAACGCTCCTGACCTTTTCAAATGTCGCCCGCCGTTACAACAGTTCAGTTATTGAGTCACACAATCCATTCACCTACACTATGGCTGATATCTCCCACTCAAAAACACAATTATTTTTTACGGTTCTGTTTAACACTCACTCTTGCTTACGCGTATTACAGCTTAGACTGCGCAAAGGACTCCTCAAACGAAGCCAATCATTTACAATGACCTAGAAGCTTTGAGGACAGGCTAGTCTGACTACAAGGATTGCCACCATGGTATGAAGGCAGGACTGAAGAGCAACATATTTACGGCCAAGCAATGCTCATTGTAAGCTTTCTTGTCCTCAGCTTATGGGTGTTTTGCCGCTTCACTGCCGCCAACGATAACTGGGGTATCCAGGCCCCCATTTTTCCCCTACTGGCCACAGACATAGACTGGCACAATTTTGTTCAAGTCCTTAAACGAGCCCAATCTCCAGAGCCAGCTCCAGAGGCATCCTCCACGACGCGATTTGGAGCACGAATGGAGTCCATGCGGAACAGCACTGAGTCTTGCAAGGATGGCAATGCCCTCAAGTGTGTTCAAAACTATCTGCGGGAAATTAATGTCCACAATGGAAACTTGATCCAACTGCAGCGTCTTGTGGACAACGATTGTAAGCGGTGACAGTTCTTCGTAAGGGCTTGTTTGGCTAAGTTTTAAATTTAGATTTAGACTACCTACTAGTTTATGCGAAAGATCAAGCCATACTTTTATGGAATCTCGCAATTTCCATAGTGCAATAACTATACTCAGCTCACGTTACATACGTAGTAGCACATAACTTAATAGCATGTTAAGAATTTTTTAGACCGTTTATAAACTGTTTCTATGAAGTTCGCAACACATACCATAGATACCCGGCGTGTTTGCGGCGTAATATTGCGTTTTCAATTAAGATGAATTTCAACAGAACAGGATGCTATCTATCAGCCAGATCTAGGGAAGATCATCGATTGAGCGAGACTCGACTCCTCCTAACTCAACAAACTGACTGACTGACTATCTGACTGAATTAGTGACTCCAACTCTGTTGCTAACTCAATTACATACTAATTACTAACTAAGTAAGTTCTATTCTTACTAATTGTTGCTGTTTGTTGCAGACTGTAATGAAAACTATTCTGTGACAAGGATTTATCGCGTTCGTTGTCCAACGCCCCATTGGCGGGAGCCCCACCTACAGTCAAGTTGGAAGTGCATTTCACCCATGCAATTGTGTGACAACTTGGTAGACTGCCCCAATGCTGAAGATGAACATCCCGTCTTTTGCATGTTCACAAGAGCTGTAAGTAATAAATATGAAATTTCAAGCCTTTATTTCCACTCGTAATTTGGGCAAAAGGAACTTTTAATCTTATTTTCAGTTGTGTAATATGTTGCTTGCCTGTCGGCGATTCTACCAGCTGGTTAAGAATGCTCTATTGTGGTTTAATTATGAATACCTTACTATCAAAGAGTCTTCTCTTTCACTGAAATACGGAAATACGGTTAAAGTGCTTGTTCCTCTGTAAAGGGGAAACGTGGGGGGGACCACTTTCACGCATGCTAGCGGACATTTTGACCAAGTTATTGACCAAGTGTAAATTTTCAAGATTTATGCAATTTTGGAATGTGCTAACCCAATACCGACAAAGTGAGAGTATCAAAAATGTTGCCGATGAAACCGAGTTGTGCCATACAGAACACACTTGGAAAAGTGAAACATTAATTTTTATTTCAGATAGATGAACAATTGTCGGTGTTCAGAAAGTTTATGATTGAATACTACAGAGACCATCAACGTGTTAGTAATTAAAACGGTTATTTCTAATAAAGCTAGTTGTCGTTGTTTGTGCTTTTGTTTGTAGCTGTTTGAAAAATATATGTGCGTTGTCGTTAAGAACTTCCCATAACCCTATTGAACCAGAAGTTAACCTTACAACTTTTGAAGATTTGGTGCACTGTTTCTATAAGAACTCTAAAACTAAAATGCTTTTTCTAATGGTTTCCTTCAAAATAATTGTGGGAGGAAAGCAATTTTGACAAAGTGACAGCTTCCAATTTCAAGCCCTTTTTAAGAGGCACCTCGTGTCAGAAAATAACTGCGCCTTAAACATTGTCCACCCTCATTAAGCTTTCTTAACTGGCTGTTACGGCCAGAGTTGCATGTCTGGGTTCGCTTTGAGCCTAAATTGTCAGTTCGATTGGACTCTAGCAAATTCCTAGATTTCATCCACTTTTGTCATTGCAACAACGTTTTTCACGTGAGTCACGTGAGAGCTCATGTATATTGTAGCAAGCAAGTATATACATACTAAGTAAGCATAAAAGTGAATCTGCTCATTCTTATTCTTAAATTATGATTTTCTGCTGATTTCGGCTACAGTATGACAGAACGAGATTCACATCTCTTTCATTTTAGTAGTGGTTGAGATAAATTTTTAGTCAAGTAGATAAGATTTTCGTCAGTTCACGTGTTGCCTCCCAAGACATGATCAAAACATTATCTTAGGCAAGAAGTTCCTCACAGCTGAAGTGTTTGTGGCGGGCAAGGTCAATTATGGTGGAGGTGTATGAACCACATTTTATTTAGTCCTTCACAACACCCAACCAAATTGGGCCGATCAAACACAAAATAACGCAAAAATTGTCTCAGAATTTTGTTCGAAATACCTTAAGTTTTAAATTTAAGTAGTCGAATGTATAGTAAAGCGATTAGCATATACCATCAGTTTATCAGGACCACCAACTCAATATTACTTGTTTAATCAGAATAATGAAGTCCCTAACCGATTATCTTGTTTTTCTCTTGCGGTGGAGCGGAGCATATTCGCGAAGGCATTTAGTTTACCAGAATTCGCTAGAAAAATCTCGTAAATAAACAAATAAACGTAAATAAACTTTGTCGCGACCTTTCACTGTCTATGTCGGTCTCTGCTAGCTTATACACAGCAACAGTGTAGGATATCAAGACGAAGCCACAACACCGTACCCACTACAGACGAAGCCACTACACCGTACCCTTCCTAGTGCCTATGGCCTCTCTAAGACGCCCGGCACATTAGGGCCAAAATCTGAGGAGGAGGGTTCACGGATAACAGTTAACCGTTATATACGTTTGAACTAAAACAAATATCAATTGGCTGATAGCCTACATACCTTATCTTAAATTTATGTGCACAAGGTGACCCCCCACACCCGAGATCTCGGCGGCTCAGCTTGGCGTTGTCAAGCGCGTGTTTATGCTTTTGAACTGAAATTCGTTTGATTGGCTACTGCGCTGAAATGCAATGATAGTTACGGTAGCTAACTAGCCAATCAAATGCATTTTAGTTCAAGCCCATGTAAACACACGCTTAAGGAAGTGTGATTCCTTTTGGAGACATCAACTTTCATCCATTATTGCTTATTCTTGGAGTAGAGAAGTCGTTTTTATATCAAAATGTAGCCTAACAGTTTCTGTTTCTGGTGAATACAATGAGGCTAATTTTGGTTTTCCAAAAGATTTTTACTGCACTTTGGAAGCAGTATAATTTTCCAATTTTTTTGCAGGCCGAAGCAATTTTTTCGGAAGACATCGATTACACCATTCGATACCTCTATCAAATAACTGGGGACTCTTTTTAGTTATTATGAAATAGCTCTCCGTTGTGGACAAATCAACTCAAATTTCTGCGCAACCTGGATCTTGCCTGCTTTTTCCAATTTAGGCCAGCCACAATCGCCGGAGAAAATTTGTTTGTGCTTTTGTAAACACTATATATTTTATGATAGCAGCCTACGGGATAGCAATTGGATGATGACCATACCTCAGATAATTGGCCACTTTGAGACCGTCAAACCAACACCCTTAGTTAACTTTTCTGGCTTGCGCAAACTAAGAAATAATGGATTATCTGATTTCTGCAAAAATGACAAGTTTTTGCAGCCAAAATAATAAAGTTGGCTATATCTCACGATTAAAAAATCTAGAAAGATGCTTCAAAAAAGCAAAAAGGTAGAGCTCAGCGAGATTTGGAATGAATATAGCTAGAACTAAGCTGCTGTCCAGCTGTCAAAACATGCCAAAAACTGTCCTGAATGGATAAGTCGAATTTTTCAAAGAGGACTGCGAGGAGGGTGCAGAAGGCCAAATGAGCTTATATTGGAAAGTTTCATCAAGTTTCATCTTGATTTGAGCCGTCAACCAAGAATGCGTGCCCAAAAGGAATCACCCACTTTAAGAACGCTAAGCTGAGCCCACGAGATCTCGAAAGGGGTCACCTTATGCACATAAATTTGACATAACGTAGGCTCTTAGCCAATCAGATTGGTTTAGTTCAAACGCATGTAAACTACATGGTTAACTGTATTAACCGTGATCTCCTCCTCCGAGACATCAGCCTTAATGTGGCGAGCATCTGAGAGGCTATTTGCACTAGCAACAGAGAAGGGTGCGTTTCGTACTCTTTATATCATATCCTCTTGCTTATAGGGAGGCTTGCTATGGTTTTGTGCTGTCCAGTCACGTAGAAGTGCATACACTATCCAGTCAAATTAAATCAATCAGGTGGCTAAAAGACATCAAGATAATTTCCATTCCGAATTTGCAGGTTATTTGGAAGAGTACTTTGAAAGGCCTACGTAAGAATCACCCTCCCTTTTTGGAGCCTGCTTGTTCCCGTGGGTCAATGTTGGGTTGTCGTCGATGGTCTAGCACCTTCAACGCTTTGCCCCTACTACACGTTTATTCGCTTGCAGCTTTCGAATGAGCTCACAACCTATGTGAACGAGCCCGTTGCATCTTTCAGTTTTGTCGCTTTCTGCATCATCACCAACAACCACCTGTAAATGCATATCGCATCAGGCAGGTGTCCGAGCATCCATCCTTCGTCCTGTCGATTTAGTCAGAAAGCTTTAAGTAAATAATTGGAAAGATGGAGCTTTTCCACAAGAGTTGTAACGATTTGGTGCTTTTCATCCGACAGTGCACCTTAATCAAACCAGATAGAGTTATATCTTTAAGTCACAAAATGACAAGCCAATGCAAGGTCTAACAGGTCAGAACCTGAAACCTAATGTGCTGTGCCCTGCATAACTTTTGACTCCGTCAATAATGCAGAATCCAGAACCTGAAACCTAATGTGCTGTGCCCTGCATAACTTTTGACTCCGTCAATAATGCAGAATCTAGTATATAAATAGTAATGAACAACAAAAGTGATTTTCACTGTGAAGTAATATGTGAAGCTAAAAACTCTTAGTTACTGTGATTGCATCGCCTATGAATGCTAGTTGTAGTTAGTCTGCCCATATAAGATAAGAATACTTCAGTGGCGCACTGATGGCGAATTACGTGGGATGTTTGGATAACTTCAACCCGGAGGTTGAACGTTGGTCGTCTTACGTTGATCGGATGCAACAATTTTTTGTTGCAAATGAGATCATCGACGGCAACAAACAGAAAGCAATTTTTCTGACAACTGTTGGTGCAATCAATTATGCCCTTTTAGAAAGTTTGGTCGCTCCTTCAAAGCCGGGTGATCTTGATTTTGCCCAATTGCAAGAAAGACTAAAGAATCATTTTGAGCCAACTAAGATTGGCCAATTAAGATGGCAGAACGCTACAAATTTTACCATCGCAGACAAAAAGATGGTGAAACTGTGACCGAATATTTAGCTGAGCTTCGAAAATTGTCGTCAAAATGCCAGTTTGGAAATTTTCTGGACGATGTCCTATGTGACATTTTTGTTTTCGGATTGCGAAGCCAACCCATAATGAAAAGGCTATTAGCGGAGCAAGATATTAACATTCAAAGAGCCTATGACTTGGCTAAAACCATGGAAATTTCTGAAAGAGAAAGTTCGGAAATTTACCACGACAGTAATTATAAAGTCAATATCGTTGATCAAATCAACAAGACAACGGTTCTTCCCGCAAGAGGGACAAGGACGTCCAATGCTTGCTATCGATGCAACAATAAAGGACATTTTCCAGGTAACTGTAGATTTAAGGATACAGAGTGTCATAAATGTGGCAGAACCGTACACATCGCTGTTGCCTGCAGAACTAAAGACAGAGCGGCTACAAGTAATCAACTTCCGACACATAAAAGGAAACCGTCCAAGGCATACTGTGTCAGATAGTATCAGTAGAACTAGGGCCATTCAACACTGCACCAATTGCCGAAAGATATCTGGTAGTGCTTTCCGACTACTACTCTCGGTGGCCCGAAGTCTGTCTGACAAATCGAGTCACGGCTAATGTGGTGATCAAGTTTCTAAAGTCCACGTTCAGCCGGTTTGGGTATCCTTACGAGCTAGTCAGTGATAATGGTCCACAATTTACAAGTTCTGAATTTAGCGAATTTCTACAGAACTACAATATAAAGCACTGCAGAACTGCTTTGTATCCTATGTATCCTAGAAAAGAGAAACGTTCGACTTGAATCAAGCAAGATTAAACTCAACCAAAAGTCGATCAAGTTTCTTGGTCATATCATTTCCGCTGATGGGATTCAATTAGATCCGGAAAGGGTAAGAGCGATTTCAGAAACTCCGCCTCCTACTTCGCCAGATTTGCTTCGTCGTTTCCTTGGATTCTGCTCATACTGTCTAAAGTATCTTCCAGGCTTTGCTGCAATTGCTGCTCCTCTCCGAAATTTGCTCAAGGAAGATGTTCCGTTCAAGTGGACTGCTAAGGAACAACAAATTTTTGACAGAATCAAAAGTCTACTACAGTCCGCGCCGATATTAGCCCCGTTCGACCCGCTTTCTCAAACAATAGTTACAGTGGATACAAGCGATCACGGACTTGGAGCGACATTATCGCAAATTCAGGAAGGCCAAGAAAAGGTCATTGCTTTTGCATCTCATACTCTTACGGACGCTCAGAAAAGATATTCTACAGGAGAAAAAGAAGCATTAGCTTGTGTCTGGGCAATAGAGAGATGGCACATTTTCACATGGGGGCGACGTATCATACTGCGGACAGATCACCAAGCTCTTACAGTGTTACTTGGAGGATCTAATGGAACAGGGAGGAAACCGATGAGGATTGGTCCGTGGTACGCCAGACTTCTCCCATACGATGTCGTGGTGGAATACAAACCGGGGCATTTGAATACACTGGCGGATATGCTGTCACGTCTGCCTTCACAAAATGAAGACATTCTTGATAAAGATTATCTGGTTTCCTTAATTCACCAAGCTATTTCGGTGGACGAACTCCAGAAAGCTACGTCTGAAGATGCGGTTCTTTCTCAGATAGAGGAATATGTTCAAACATCTTGGCCTGAATCGTGAAAGAACGAATTCCTTCCTTTTTCCAAAGTGCGCCAAGAATTGTTCCTTTGGAAGGACCTCCTATACAGATAAGAGGCAAGAATTGTGGTTCCGTCTTCTTTACAGCAATCTATCACCAGTCTGGCTCATGAAGGTCATCAGGGAATGGTTAGAACTAAACAAAGACTAAGGGAGCTGTATTGGTGGCCAAGAATGGACGACTTCGTTGAAAGCCAAGTTCGAAATTGCCACATTTGTGTAGCGGCAGACAAAAGTGCTAAGATTTTCTCAGCCCCGTTACAACCAGTGCCTCTACCGTCAGGTCCAAGGAAAAAGTTAGCAATTGATATACTAGGACCATTCAACACCACAGTCGAACACTCCGATTCTGAATCTGAATCAGAAAACCCCATTTACCATATTTATTCCCTATCCCGCGGTTGTAAGCCCGGGTTGCCATAAATGGTGTGCCCATCAAAATGTAAATTGATACGGGTGCTGCCGTAACAATTTTTAGCAAGAAACTGGCCAGCAAATGTTTGTCAAATGTGGCTTTGCAGAAATCAACCATCAAACTGAAAGACTACAGCAATAACATTATTCCTGTGGCAGGTGAAGCTTATGTGAATGTGGCATACCAAAATAAAGAATATAGTCAAATGCCCATTGTGTGTGGTAACTAAAGTAAATGCTCCTCCCCTCCTGGGCCGTAACTGGTTGAACAAGGACAAACTCAACTGTTTCCGGCCCCGAACTGGATCGACCGTGGTAAAAGAATCAAAGGCTTTGAAACCGCCGAACTGCTGGAAGTCAAGGATTCAACTCGTTACAAGGTACAAGTTGGTCGACGGGTATGGGTTCGCCATGGTGACCAGCTAAGGGATCGCCGGTTCTCGGCTTCGGATTTCCCGGGGCATGAGCAAGACGACTGCTGTTTTCGGTGTTGACGTGGCCAACTCAGAATGGTCCTGGATGGGTTCGTGGCCAGGGCGGCCAGCCAAACCAAATCCCAGATCTGCCTCCTCCTGGCAGAGCTCGCCGTCCCCGACGGTGTCCAGAACATTTTGACCCCACGTCTGGAACTTTCTTTAGACCTGAGCGTCCTGTGTATACCTAAAGTTCTAGTTTAAAAGAAGAAGAGAAATGAAGTATGTGAATATGTGAAGCTAAAAACTCTTAGTTACTGTGATTGCATCGCCTATGAATGCTAGTTGTAGTTAGTTTGCCCATATAAGATAAGAATACTTCACACTGATTCACGTTTCTGAAGGATGGATAATCATGCTAAAAGGAGTATACGCCTTAGCAGTAGTAATGGGAGTAGTAGTAGTAGTAGTAGTAGTAGTAGTCCTAGTAGTAGTAGTAGTAGTAGTAGTAGTAGTAGTAGTAGTAGTAGTAGTAGTAGTAGTAGTAGTAGTAGTAGTAGTAGTAGTAGTAGTAGCAGTAGTAGTAGTAGTAGTAGTAGTAGCAGTAGTAGTAGTACTAGTGCTCAATGCTTAATAGCCTCGAAGAGAAACACGTCTACTCCAAAATCGCCTGAAAATGTGGTCTTTGGTGTGTTCTTATAGGGGTGATCTCTGTCTCTATCAGTGAACCAGGAGGAATCTACGTGTTCCGATGACATGCAGTCAGCGTTAACAGCGGTTCTAATCCGTGCTTACCCCAATTCCCCGTCTACTTTCCCAAACCTTCAACCATTTCCTCTCTTCAGTGGCAATTTTGGACAACATGAGACAAAAAGGAGCTGGCTTACTCCCCAGATCGCTGATATTTCCGCTTTGCGTATGTCAAAGGTTAACGCAGTAAAATGTTCCAATGTATCCATCCATATTCCATATGTTACCAAGAGTAACTAAGGCACTTGGCAAATTCTCAAAACAAAAACTATGCTCTGCTCTCTAAGGGCTGACCCCCCCCCAAATCAGACCCATCACTTCAAAGAAATTCGCGCTATGCCTAAAGCTGGACTCGACGCAGGCACAAAATTCGCGCAGGCACACGTGACGAGGTTTAACACGGAAGCATAGAGCGAGTGAGCATACCTCTGTTTCGACCAGGTACTGATTTGGGGGGGGTCACTCACTAGGGTCTAGAGTGCGGGGTGAGTCAGCCGTTCGAACAGAGCATAGCTTTTGCTCTGATACAGAAAGTGTGCTTAGTGTACTCTTATCATTGTGTACTTTTGATGTTAATAAACGTCCAGTATTTAAAATAAACCAGTGTCCAAATAAACCACCAAATAACTAAACTCCTTAAATTCCACCAGTCCACCAAACCATCAAATAGACCATTTAAAATAAACCAATTAACTAGTGTCCACCCTTGTCCGTTAGATAGAACTATATAGTTAAAATTACAAGATCCCTCAAGCACTCGCAGGAAACTTTATCCAAAGCTCCAAAGCCATTAATGGCATGCAAGTAATTTCAGTTATCTTTTGTTTCCCTTATGTCACTGGACGATAATATTAGGCGAGAAAGAATTAACTAAAAGAAGTTCCTGAACTGCGACGAAATTGCAACTTGTTTTCCGAAAACTACAGGAACAAGTAGGAGGACTGCATTAGATGTAATTATGAGCCACTTTATAAACATATACTTTTACAGAGGCAGATTTTCTTAATTAATCAAGCCTCGGAGGCTACAAATTAGGGCTACATTACCTTATCATTAAAAAGCTCTACACTTTGAGCATATTGAAGCTCGCGATAAGCTTATCTTAAAGGATTCTCAAATGTCAAAGTTTGCACTTTTTTGATGTTGCTTTTTACTCAACCATCTAAGCTTTCACATTAATCCACGTTTATTCAAATACTGACTTAGCCCCACCCCAATAAACTCATTAGTTAATTTTTTGGGAAGGATTAAATACTAAGTTGAATGCTAAGCCAAATACTACTTCATGGAGTTAAGCTAATTTACTAGGTGCATATAACAAAATGTTTGACAAGTTTTCAAACACCTCGAAATTTCTGGTAGTATCAACTCGTACGTATAATCTAATGATGAAACTTATTCATTTTTCCTTTTATTTTTCACAGGTTTCAAGGGTTTCGTAGCCAAGCCCATTTTATTAAACGTGGGAGGATGGTTCAGGATTTCGCTGAATGAATAACTGACATTTATCAATTTTACCAAAGGCTTACCATGACTGCTGCAAAAACTCTTCTTGCATGAGCTAAACACATACATGGATAAAAGCATTACTCATTTACCTAAAAGAAGCCCTAACTTGATGTTTAATAAAACGATTACTTTCTCCTCTTACTAGACTTTTTCGCTGACGTAGGTCTGTTTGTCTAATTTGTATTTTTGCAGGAAACTTCAAGTCGTTACTACGGCAATGCACGGATCTTCTAGTTCATTTCAACGAATGCATAAAACTGGTGTTAGATATCAGGATCGAAGGCCGCGGGCGGAATCAGACATGTCGGAATCCAGAAAATTGATTCCGCTGTCAGTTCATCATCGAAAAAGAGGTGAGCAGTTTTAGGAATTTTCTACATCTGTTAGGCAGTGTTGTTTTTGATATATCCTCACCCCTGGAAAGTGGAAAGAATGGACTGAAATCCTTAAATCCTATAAAAATGTGAAACGGCTATTGAGTTCAAAACTCGCTGTTTGTTTGTTATAATTTTGCAAACAAACTCCAAGAGTCAAGTCCGCTATTGTATATTGTTATGACTCAAAATATTTGTCGTTGTGGTTCGAGCGACGGAGGTCCATCCAATGTTTAATCTATACATGTTGATTACATCCGTTGCAGTTTCGAGAGCTTTCATAGATTTATCAGGCAACATAAAGGCCCTGGCAAACTACAGTTTGCTGTGTTTTGTAGGATTATAAAGTATTTATGGAGGCAGCAAGATATAATAGGAGGAAGTCTTTAATTAATAGAGGCCTGCCTGCATTGCGGCTCGGGCTTGGCGCGGCGATCCAAAGTGCACTGGCTAGGCCATTGTGCGGCCCGCTGTCAGTTTATGTGAAATTTTACTAGAGAATTATAACTCAAATTTTTAGTTTCAAAAATTTTTATTATTCATTTTTATTATTTTTATTATTCGGAGCAGAATAATCGTATGTAATGTATGCCTCCTTTTGCAATATCTCTGTTGTCCGCCTATCTTCAAAACATGGGCTTAGTATATGTATTTTAGAGTCAACAGAAAAACAATAAATGTCTATTAGCTTTTAGAAAAATCAAATGCAAATCTGTTCCTGACGTTTCTTTAAATTTTATAAGATTTTCATTTAAATTTTATACATAAATATATATAAAGACGGCTTCTCCGACGTTCTTTTTTAATTCGATAATAAACTCTGGCGTTATTTGTAGCTCAAATACTTCGCAACCATTTATTGATAAGTGGAAGTTCACAGACCAGAAATTCATCAAAACAATATTCTATGCTGCATTAGCCTATGACCCCAGTAAGCTGAGTTGAATTCACAGTTGGTTTTTAAATTTTTTTAAGAATGTTTTCTGACTTACAGTTTTTGTGTTGATTTAAATAATAACAGATCGTAGTCTGAAAACTTATGACAGCATCTTATGTCAACAAGATCCGGTATTTAAGAAGTTTTCGACAATAAACGTTTCAGAAACCTAGCCTATACAAGTTGCCTGAAGTCCAAAGTCGGAAGGCTTACGCATTGCTGCGGAATCTACCAAACTTGCTCGAAGCTTTAAACTTGAAAAGGAGTTTCGTATAAAAAGTAATCTGAATTTGTAAATCTTTTGATATGATATGGCTCAAACCTTTGATATGATATGGTTCAACATGGTTCAACAGCGGAATAATGCCTCTTTTAGGGGCAATCTTGTTGGACTGCCGAACCCTTTTCGTGTACATCTGGTCTGGTTTTAAGTAGTTAATATATATCAGCATTATAGCACATCAGCATTAGGGCATAAACTACTTAAGGGGGGTGGGTCCATTTTTGGCTGATTTTCGACCATCTCTGATTTTAAGATTTAGATGCTAAAGATTTAAGCTTAAGATGTAAACTTATACTGAGCTAACGAAACGCTGAATCGGAAACGGACTTCAGATTCGTGTTCTACGACCGCGAAAACCCCTATATACATCTTTTCAGCAAAATCGAAGACAAAAAATTTTTCGGTTTCCCTTGGTCCTACTTTAGAAATCGAAAAAAATCTAATTTCGCGAAATCGAAAAATTTCGCGATATTTGAACTCAGCGTGGTCGAAAACATACCCACACCAAATTTGGCTCATTTGGTCAAGTTTTAAGGATTTTGAGTGGTGGGGGGTAATCGAGATAAGACCCCAGTGTGTTGGATCTATTAATCCAGTTTAGGCTACTTCCTTGCCAATAGTTTTTGGATTATGAAAAAGTATGCAAATAGGATGAGTGTAACCCAGTAGATGAGTGATGACTAAGTGAACTGACTGAAACGAGAATGCAAGTGTCAGGAACTGTAAATAAGTTGTAGTTCCAACAATTTCAACGTTATTTTATGTTATATATAATAATTAGAAATGGCAAATTCCTTTTTGGTAACTGACATTCAGAAATACTTAGGCGCCCAGTAAAATTCAGATTTTAGTATTTGCTTGTACAACTACGTAAATTGCTGAAATGTACGCATTCCAATGAAAATAAGAATACAATACATAACATATGATTTCTTTAAACATTTCTATTTTCTAAAGTGATTTCGCCTGATATTGAGGAGTAAATGGAATAAATATCATTGTAAGGAAAGAGGAGTAGGAAATCCCGGAAATTGATACGTGGGAGTTCAGCGTTCCCGTGGTGTAGTGGTAGGCATGTCTGACTCCGGAGCAGAAGGGCCGTGGTTCGATCCACGGCAGGACCAATTCTTTACCTTCAATGGTGAGTGAAAAGCTGATCCTCCCTCTTCCTCTCCCTTTTCTGGGTCCTGGCTTCGTGGGTACGAGGGTGCCAGACGCCTCCGGTCTTGGGCTTGTCAGTGGTTTCTTCTTCTTGGTCCTGCAGCCTCAGCCTGATAGAAGCGCTACATCATGAGTAAAATTGCAGTCAGTTTAGTTTCTGTGTAGGTATTGCTATCATATAGTTAATATATTTTGTTTACTTGGTTGGGAAAACAAAAGGCAATTAAGCTATCTAAACGTTTAAGCATGTCAGAAACTGTTTCGCCAATTTCGGTTCAGAAGTACAGCAGAGGAAGAAAGTACAGAAGAGAAAGTTAGATTTTTACCTTTTATTTTCAAAAATTGTTTGTCTCATTCTGTGCGCCCTGATATTTATCAAGACCGAAATGAATTAGGGGAAATGTCTTTAGCGTGATTTCACTTGACAAACTTTTAATATTTCCAGCAACATTACAAGTTTACTGTGTCTCACCAGAGAACCCTTAAAGAATACCTTTCCTCTTGAAACAAGCTTCCGTTAAAGGCTATTCATTATTCTTATTCTGGACAAATAAGGCTAGCTTGCAAGAAAAAACATTGAAACCAATTTCTCTTTTCAGTCTAAGGATTTCTAAAAATAAAACACTGCTTAGAAAATTCAAGAAGTGATCTGACTTCTAGGATGTTGTCTTTTAAGTTGAAATATCGGGTTCATTGCGGGTGCAAGTAGTTTTATAGAATTCTAGTGTGATAGCGCTGGGGAGTTATCGTGATCGTTCTTAGTTATCGTGATGTTCCATTTTCTTCTATTCACAAGTATGAAATCGTATAAAAAGTTGGTTTCCTGCTTGCTAATCGAAGAAATCCAATTTCTCGAGATAGAAAATGTCAGGACTCAGTGCTGCCGAAAACATATAAAATGTTAGTGGATATTGGACAAGCTACATAACTTTTGTGCTTGAGCTGCGTTATGCACATGCGAGCGATTACTTTTTTAATAGTTTGGAATTTTACACTCTTGGATCTGCACTTAAACCACAATGATAGGATCAAGCACGCTAATCCAACTCAGTATCAGCTTTCTCGGATATTGATTGAAAAGTGCTGTTTTTGTCCGATTTGGAAAGCTAATCTCAGCCAGCTAATCTGTCAACCTACGTAGTCAACAAACTGAAGATTAGAAGTATACTGTGCAAATCTTCCTTGTTTAGTTAATTAATTATTTATTCCCATTGGATTCATACTAGCTCTCTGTCAGACAGTGCTAGAAATAATCTAAATAGATGGCTTGTAAGTTTACCTCCGTCTTATTCTGATGACAATAAGTAACAGTGATTCTTACATTACATTCTTACATTCTTACAGTTCCGGCTTGGGTTATATAACAAGAGTGCCAAAGTAGATTATAAATAAGTAATAACAGAACTAAGCCGCTAGCGTACTGTTTCTGTGCGGTGAAAGGACTAAGAACACGGAATTGCTTCTTTCTTTTTACAAAGTACATGGAGTGCTTAATGACTTTCCAAGTCTCACCAAATAAAGGAAACGTGTGCTATGTACATAGTATTTGTAATGTATTTCTACAGCTTGTAAACTATAACTTATACTTGACATAATATAGGATCAGATCTAGATTATCATTAATGAATGCTTAGTCCATTAATTCCTTCTTTAAGTTTCTTAATTTTATACACTGCAGTATTGAACTGGCCAATAGATATCAGCTTGCAGTCTTTGAAATCTACAAGGCTACCTCCTTAAATTCAGACATCCTGCATTAAACTCTTAATTCATAATGAAAATTGGTTACAGGAAATTCTCGCAAAATGTTTTCTGTGATTTTCGTAGGTAAATAAAATAAGTCATACATCCAACGAAAGCCTGAAAATTTGCTCCAACCTTACCGTATTCTCATGTTTTACGAGCACTCTGAGCCACAGAGGCAAAATCTGCTTTGCCCAATCCTTATCTCCAAACTTTGGCTTTTTGCGCAGCGGGTTTAAAGGAGTTAAAATTAACTCAATCCTTTCGATCGCAGGTCAGCAGTTCATTTTAACTAGGCTGCTGAGCTAAAGGAGTTAAAAAATTTTTACTCCACTCTTTTCAATCGTACGCGCGAAAAGGCCTTTAAAACGTGATAATGTTGAGGATGAACATCTAGATTATAACAGTATAAAAGTATATAAAAATGTATAACATTAAATTGTTTCAGTATAGAACCAGGAAGTAGTTCAATAGTATCCTCCTCATCTCAGAAGGTGGTCCATAAATATTTTTACTTTTTTCCCATTTTTATTTCTTAATGCGCATACTGCATATTACATATCCTATGCCATTTTTCTTGGCGAACGTAAATTTATTTGCCTCCTGAGATTTTGGCTGTCCTGGCATTTCAGCCTGAAACCTGATTCGCCTGAAAGAAGTATCATTTCTTATCAGTTGAAGGAGAGAAGTGCTTTCAATTAACTATTCAGGCCAACCTTATCAATTTTATTCTTTGGTTAATTCCTACACCTCACTTTTTCTTTCTTCCTGGGAGAATATGGGGAATTAACGATCGTCAGAAGCTCCAAATCTAAGCTTACAAACGATAATTGCGTTCTACTTTCTAATTAGAGTGTTAATAATTTATAGGTCACCTCATAGTCTGTCACAATTATGGTCCATACGATATTTTTAATTTTTTCGATGTACTACAAAAACTCCCCGGTTGGTTGTTTTATTGCTGTTGTTCAATTTTTCGTATCTCCAAGAGCTTTGTTTAAAAGCCAGGGCTCATGAGTTGTTTTCTTTTCCGATGCTGGATGCTCTTGATAGAAACCAATGGAAATACAGTGAAAGAAAACAAAGTTTGACTCCATAACGTTTACTTTCTCCTTTGCTTTTCATAGATTAAATACTAAGTCCAAAACTCCCAGGAAAAACAGTAATGCGACTGGATGTGACATCGACGTGCACTCTGGCTCTGGGAGATGTTAACATAGAGGTGGCAGATTCAGATGGTAGGTCAAGCTAGCCACCGAGCATTTAGTATTGTCAAATCTGTTTGGGCTCCTTAAAGACGACGAAAAATCTGCTGTTTCCGTCTTTAACGAATCTTTTGTCCAAAAAAGAAAGACTTAAGCTCTTGGATCGGTGTAATCTCATATCCCTCTTCATCGCACCTTATACATGCTGTCTGTATACTGACCACAGCAGTGTCTCATCTTCTTTAAAAAAATTAAGCTTCCATTGGTAATTGTAGTGTCTGTGACTACGCTTTAACACCCGATCGTAACGACAGAACCCTAACGGATCAGAAACCAAGAAACAACAATTTCTTTAAATGTTTTAACAACTGTCTTTTCCATTCTTTAGCTTCACAACAGTAATAATTGAGTGTGCAGTTTTTTAAGGTTACAATTTCAAAAGTGTAGACCCTTAAGATTTTCTTTAATCTTGTATAACTTTCTATAACTATTTCATTGGCTTTCGTTGTAGTTTGCGAAAGATAACATATATAAACAAGGTCTGATGATACCCAAAGACAAGCCTAATACCTCAATAATAATTGCAATGAGTAATTTTGAAAATTACAGTTTTCCCTCTCGTCTTAAGAGAATTGAGACTGGTTTGGAAGAAACCTAATGTCGTTCAGATTCCATTAACACCTTCTTCACTCTGCATTAGTTTAATGTTCCAAGAATGCTAATTAGCTTCTCTGGTTTCTCCACCTTCAGGTAACAAAATTCTACTGGTACAGACCAGCGGTCTGACAATGGATTCATGGATATTAAGATTTACTTAACTAACGGCAATTTCATTAATTGCTGGCTACTGCTCCAAGTCACCACGCAGCTCTAATCACTCAATTTCCTCCTGCTTCATCAGTTCACTAATTAGCTTGATGAAATCACAGATGCTGTGCAGTTTCTTTGTAGTACAATTTGGCTTTAGTTTAACATGTAGACTCAAAGTCTGTTTAGCTTTAGCTGTCTGCTACCAATGTTAACAGACTTAAGCCTAAGCTGGTCTTCAAAGATTCAATCAGCACTATGGTTGTGCCGTTAAGAAATTTCTCGGGCCGGGCTCGGGCTCGGGCCAACCAATCTCCTCGGGCCGGGCTTCGGGCCGGGCTGGCCCGGACCCTGCCCGCCCCGAAGCCCGAGGCCCGCTTCACGGCCCGAGCCCGAAGCCCGACTCACGGCCCGAGTGGCCCGAGCGGCCCGAGTCGGGCCGGGCTCAACAGAGAACTCGGGCCGGGCTCGGGCCGGGCCGTCTCATTGAAAACTCGGGCCGGGCCGGTATCGGGCCGGCCCGAGCCCGAGCCCGGCCCGAGCCCGAAGCCCGCTTCACGGCCCTGGCACAACCCATGTTAGTCATTTAGTAGTGCATAGAGTGCTTCCGTTTTTTAATTTTTCACCAATGATATTGATCTCGAGATATCGCCTGGTAGACAATTGTTCTGCATTTCAAGTCTCGGTGAAATAGCAGTAGTTATATAAAATCATAAAAGAAATCAATAAAATCATCTTATCAAATCATATACATATAAAACAATCACGTGTACAGGAAAATAAAATTTATGTATAGGCAAATAAATAATGATTTTAATAACTTTTATCTGAACACTTTCACTTGTTCTTCATCTTCTGAATACTTTCAAGCTTTTAATCTTTTTTAATCTGCCAAATAACTTAAGCAGGCTTTCATACTTTCAGCAAAAATGAAGGGTGAATTCCAGAACTTTTATCTTTTATCTACTTTGTGGACTTAAGATAAGTGTATTTGTAAAATATCAACAAAAGAACCTTGGCAAATAGGTCTGAAGCTGCAGGATCAGCGGAAAATTATTAGTTTATGCCTTTTCTCTTGGCTCAAATGTGTTTTCTCTATCTCTAAAAGTACAAGTCTGAAAAGTTGAAGTTAAAAGTTCATGTGGCATCAGTTCATCTGCCGTTTCTGGAAACAAATTGAAAGTTGGATAGAAATTAATCTAGTGCCGATTTTGATTGGTTTTCCAACTGTGCATATCTGATTAAAAGCAAACCTACTCTTTCAGAGAGAATGTTTGACCTGGCTCCAGCTTGTTATATTAAAAATTTCAATTCAAATGCCAGAAACTCCACAGATAGGTTGCCCTATATGTTGAGCTGATCCTTTGTAACTAAGGTGTCCAGAAAACCTTTAGGTACATTAAAGTTTAGTTCAACTCCGTTTTCATCAAATTAAATTTCCCCGTATTTAAAATCTAATTTTAAAATAAGCAGGGCTTTAGCTTTAAACTATCTATCTATAATCTACAATCCGGCCAAATCCTAACCTTCTGTTTTAGCTGCAGTTAGCTATAATTGATCAGGGTACGTCAGTTAAGCTTTTTCATCACCGCTAAAAGTTCCTAGCTTCTGCTCAAAGTGACAGTTAAAGAGACTATTTGAAAGGAAGTTGGATACCTTCAACTTCTGGACCCAATTAGTTCTTATTTCACCCTCATCAAAACTTCTTTTCGATCCACTCCCATGCTTCATTATCCCTCGGCTCTCAGACAGTCGGACATTTTCTAGCACAGGATAAACTTGTCGCTCCATAAAATGCAATTAAATTAAATAAAATTGAGTATGAGGGAGACTCGGAGTCTGGTGGCGTTAATTCAGTTAAACTTAGCTGGAACTTTTCCTTTGGCTGGTTGGCATAGGGTATTTTTCTGCTTACTTAAAGTCAGGTGCCCTGCCCTTAGCTTTAGCACAGTCAGATCATTATGCTAAAACTGTGCGTGATCTGATGCTCTACAGCTTCAAGCTACAAACGCGAGCCACAAACTCTCGCTGCGAAACGAGCAAAAGACGTTGACGTCCAACTCTTCCTAACATAACGGCAAAGAGCACAACTTTTCCTAACTTTAACGTTTTGCTCTTCACAGACACATTCGCCGAACTAACTAACAAATAAGTTTAACATCTTCCCAAATTAATCGTGACTGCAATTATTTTCTTTATTTCTTTCATCAATTTTCATGATATAGCATGTCATCGTAAGCAGCTATAAGTTTGATACTTTTCCCAGTAATTGACTCCAATGGACAATCAACAAGTTGTTGTGATAACACCTGGCCGAGATGTCAGCAGAACAAGACCAGGTAATTCGCAAAACTCCAAAAGATCACTAGTCATAAGTTTGCAAATATGAATTAAGGAAAGCTACAAAACTCTACAGATGAGTGTGAACGGATTCTGTGTTTGTTGTGTGAGAAGTTTTTCCTGGACAAGGTTTATTACTTATCGAAGTGAAAAACTAGTGTTACAGCAAGCTAAATTATAAGCATGTACGCGGGAAAACAGAAATATTGTAGCTTTCACTTTGGTTTGTACCGGTCTTTGGAAGGTTTTATAAGTTAATACTGACATTGGCCATAATTCCAGCTTTGTCTGTTTCAGCTCCGCCAAAACGCCGCAGCTTCACCAGCCAGATTATCACTTGCTGTATGAGTCCGGAACGATTCACCCTTCTGATCGGCCTGTTTCATGCGTTGCTGATCTGCGTGCTGTTCGCCTATGCAGTTGTTCGATTTCAGACTGACTACGATCGAACCGTCTTCGCCTTCATGGTAATCGGAGGCTTAGTCGGCCTGATTGGTCTCTCTTCCCTCTTCGCTGGACTTCACCGACGCAATCGATACCTTTTGATTCCCTACATAATGTGTCAGGCGATGCTGATCGTCGTTTTGGGTACGAGCATAAAAATGATTTCTGTTAAATTTCTGTTAAAATTTATGTAAAAATTGGGCTGCTTACATTGCTAAGTAGGATTGTTCGGATTTGATGGCGTGTTGTCGTGTTGTGCTAACTGAAGCGTCAAATTTTTAAGCCTGTGCACTGGAGAATGAGCTCAAGCAAAGCAAGCTTATGCTCTGCTCCCCTAGCGCCGCTCTGGCGCTTCGCTCGTTCACTTTTCTTGTGTATGTTGTGAACTTTGTGGGGGTTTGTCCTAAATTGCCAAAATTGTCAACATTCCTTAGAGCTGGTACATTTGGACAGCTGGCCGATCAGAGGACAATTTGAGATAAAAACTTTATCCAATGCTTAGTTTTATCTATCCAATTTAAAGCAGTAATATGGACACCATCCGCAGCAGTAATATTAAAATAAATGTTTGGAGCACAGACACCCAACCATAAATAATGGTGCCAATGCCAACAAATGTGTCGTAGAGGGCCAGTTCCAATTTTAATAGTTTAGTTTGCTGTACTTCAGAGATTTTCAACAGGTGTTGTGGTGTCTATCAGCTGCATCTTCTTGATTTTTATTGTTTTATATAGTTTTAGGTGTTATCACTTTGATGCTGCTGTCCATGATCTTTGAGCGACCAAGTTCCAAGATACCTTTCGAACTCACCACTCCGAGGGAGGAGATCACTCAAAATGGAACATCTGTTGATCTGTCTGTCCGATTTCCCGCGCACCCCCTCACTAACTTCAATCAAGCGCGGGACCCACAAAATACAAATGAAACACCCACAATGATGACCGCTGAAAACTTAACCAATGTTTGGCATTTTATTTCTAGTCTGGCTTGCTTTTTGCTGGAGCTCTGGTGGGTCGGGGTCACTAGATCTTGCTATCGATATCTAAAATCGCTGGATACCGAAGCACCGGAAAGATCACTGGAATTGTTGAAGTCTGAGGAACAAACGGACAGCAGTATTTATTGTCCACAAAATCAGCTTATGGAAAGAAGATTGCTTGATAATGGAACGAACAGTCCAAAACAGTCTCCAAAGGCTACTCCTAAAAATACTCCTAAATTAGGAAAATGTCTTGCAAATTAAAATGCATAAACAGTGTACATATACAAAAATAAAACAATTGTAACAAGCTGAGTTATGTTCTAAATATGGTCCAAGAAAACTCTTAAGCTCTCAAAGTTGTAAGGGACGCATCACCGCAAAAACAATTCGGTACAAATTGATCTTATAAATAGAAGTAGGTCGAATCTCTCCCCGCAGCTCTAGTTTACGACCAATTTAACTTGAAACTTTAAAACTTATTGAAAACTGAAGAATAGAAAATTTAAAATTTAGAATTTTAAGCTGGTGTGTGGGAATCAAGGCATCAAATATTTTGTTTCCGATTCTGCTGAAAAGTTGTATACAAGGTTTTCTGGTTATTTCTGGAAAATTTCTTAAACCCCTTGGACTGGAGACCCTTGCCACCTATTTTGAAACTTAACTTAATTTTATTATTCTTTGGTTCATTCGCCTCCAGTACGTGCCCATGCAAAATTTTAAAGTTATTGGTAAAATCATTAGAAGAGGGGAAGGTCAAGAGGTCCCGATAGTCAAAATTCTCTAGAAATATAAGTACAAATCAGGAAAAAATTTAACCATCAGAGCGCATCAGTAGTATTTTATACAGAACCCATCTTCAAAATGGAGCTTGACTTATTCTCAGTGCTGGACCTTCCTTTGCAGTATAGTGACTGCAGTGATCACTAAGTTCCACAAATCAGCTGGTACCAGCCAACTCTCTCTGTCTCTTTCCTCTTAGACCAAACAAGATCAGATTAGGGTTTATGTAGTAGCGACTACCTCGCTAAACATCCGATAACAACTATATTCCACATCATAACGGATCCAATCCTATTGGTCTCTAAAACTTTCTATTTCACTTTTCTACAGTTTAGTGGCTGTTCGTAGAGTTAGGGTAGTGGATGTTCGTCGAGTTTAAATTTCTTTTACCGTAGATATTGGTAAGAACAACCACAGGACCTATCAAAGAGGTTAGGCTCCTCGATAACATTTTTCATCTAAGGGGCTACAGAGAGTCAAAGGCAAATTCTACAAGAAAAAGTAGTTCTCATGCGATTTTAAAGCTGCGGACGATTTTGCACTACTATTTAACCTAACAGAATTTTTGCCGACGCGGCCAATCTTGGAATTTCACATCTTTGCAGAAATATCAAATGCAGCCATTGAAAAATCCGAGGTCTAGCCCTGAAAGCGTTCGTATTTAAAGGCCACTCTACTGCAGACAACCTCGGCTATTCTGACTGCACAGCTCGTATGTGTTGTTATTAGCTGATTTGAAGCTGATTTCTGAGCGACGCGCCTTCTTTACAATTTCATCAGCTCCGAATGAAAACTGAAAGGTGATCGTTTACTGCTGTACAGCCCATTTGCAAGCGCTCGTGGCAAAATCAATCAATGCAGTACGTAATAGCTAAACTAATTTGCATAATGAAGAATCTTTGAAATAGTTTGAATTTCACGAGTTTAGTGCCCCCTTTGTGTGATTTGTGTCTGGTGGTGTTTCTTACTCTGTTCAAAGATCTCCATGTTTCAACTATCGATTTCAAAATTTGTTATCCTGCTCGTTTCGGTGTTTCCTCTGATTTCAGGCAAGCTTATCTCAGTACCTATTCTGTTAGTGTACCAAATAAATTGTGTGGAATTGCCATTGTAGGATTGAAGATGTTCGTTCCTTTTTTTCGTATGGAACTAAACCTCGGTGGTAGCACCTGGTGGTGTGCTGGATATCCCTGAGTGAATGTTGAATTTTTTTCTCGGCAAGATAGTGACAAGTTGTTGGAATTGTTCAGAATTCGGAAATCGTAACCAGCTTAGAGTTTTGAATCGGTTTAGAAGCTGACGAAAATCCTCAAATTGAGTTCATGCTTTGTTTAAGTTATTAATTATTTTCTCTATTTTAGGATGTTCCCATTCCGGCTACATGATTCATCCCGATTCTGCAGTCAACAAAAAGTGTTCAAGTAAATCTTCCGGGACAGCCAATTGTCAGACTCGATGCCAAGAGGAAGTGGGAAGTACAAATTCTCTTGGTGCAGAATGTGTGGAAATGTACGAAAATCGAATGGGTCCATTCTGCAAGTGCAAATTTTGTGAGTTATTGTCTTTCTTTTGTAAATTGAATTTGGACTGAATTTAGAATGTCTTAACATTAATACTGAATTGAGGAGTTTCCAACCGATTTTAAGTAAAAGGAAAAATCCAAAAAATTAATTTTAACTATTAATTAATCTTGTAAAAAATTTTAAGTTAATTGAAAAGTGGACTTCTGACTAAATCTTAAGTAAACATTCGTGTAGTGTTCCAATTCTTGGAACAAGTGAATTCCGAGGATAATGAATCTTGATGGTTAAAGGTTTCCTGCTCTAATTTAGGTATGGATTCGCTGGGAGATGATATGGCTAAAGATGCGTTCTTTTGCAACAGTGAAGACGGAGAGTGTGCGAAGTGTAAATCAAATGATGCCTCCTGTCAAGCCCTGATACCCAATAAAGCCACCTACCCCACTCGATATTTTACACGAAATCAATGCGATGCTAACTGTTTTAGAACTGGTATAGTGCATTCTGTAATCATAGATAGTGTATGTGCTTGCTTGTCTTGTGAATATTGCCTGTCTATAAAATCAACTGTCAATACTAAATATTGAAAATACAATTGAAAACACAATTACATTATTAGGTTTTACATAAGTGTTAACGTTTTTACACTATAATCGTAAACTGTGTGTGTACATATGCAAACAACAGTTGATATTTGTTGAGTAATGAATGCTAACCATTACTGATCAGCTTTTTGTTTCAGGTTGTCCTTCTGGAATGGCAGCACATTATCGCAAGCTGCCCAAACCACTGCGATACATCTGCAAAAAGAAACCGAATGCGGATAGTTACTGTAGCAAACTTTGCTTACTGTACTACAAGACAGCTTTCAGTGGTTCCTGCTCCAGTGGTGGTATCTATCCCACGGGATCTAACTGTGAATGTTTGGCATGTAAGTACAATACCTACATTCTACTGGTAGTAAATAGTAGTGTTGTTTCAGTAGCCGATTTTAGTTTCAGTGTCAGTTTCAGTCGGTGGTTCGAAATAATTGCAGTTTCAGTCCAAAATAGTTTCAGTTTCAGTCGACAACGTAAAATAACTCCAGTTTCAGTTTCAGTTCGCTTTAAAACTAACGGTTTCCAGTTATCTGAGTTAATATAAAGCACAATTTAATGTTTATTCAGCCTCTCTTACAGCACAATTTAATGTTTATTCAGCCTCTCTTACAGCAATGTTAACAGAATCGATGCTCAAAACCTTAAAAATTTCAAGATTTAAGGAAAGACTGAAACTAGTTTCAGTCCGAGTTTCAGTCTTTTACCCAATATAGTTTCAGTTTCAGTTTCAGTCGGCTGCCCAAAAATGTTTCAGTTTCAGTTTCAGGTCTCTTCTCAAAATAGTTTCAGTTTCAGTTTCAGTGACTGAAACTGAAACCTGTACAAACTGAAACCTAGTTTCAGTTTCAGTTTCAGTGACTGAAACATCACTAGTAAATAGGTATGTAGAATGTTGGCCGTGGTTTCTGATGTATCAGTCCTTCCCTACAATAAGAAAATACAGTAAATAAATGATACACAATTATACAAATTGCTGTTAATAGTGCGATACTGAATGCTGGACAGAACTACAAGTTAGAACAGATACTACTAGCTAGAACTAAAATAGCTCGTTCGAAGCAGATGTTGATGGCTAATCGCAATTACAAAACTTTTTTACGGTTCAGAGTTTGTGCCTATTTTGCTACTTCAGGTACGGATGAAGTGAATCCCGACTTTGACGAAGACAGCATGGATCTGTGGGGCGATTCTCCTCTCAATGGTCGAGGCGGTTCCTACTTCGGCAAGCACATGTACGATGACGAGGACGGCGAAATGTTCCCCATGGACAGACTTCGACGACTGGGATACATTCGGCTGCCCTGGGGCGCCATCTACGCCACTGATGAACTGCCGAGACCCTACGCTAGTCTCATGACCCGTTTGGATGATACATACGGAAAAAGTAAAGACTGAGTCAGTGGTTAACATTACGCAGTCAAGAGCATTCAAAACTAGAGAGTATTCAGCCGCGTTTTCGAGAAAGTGATGGCGCAAAATTAATCTAACAACTCTGACCCAATTTCATAATTTATGAAGAAAATTAGGATCTTAAGAAATAATATTCTGAACAAGCTTTTGGAGTTACGATCCCCTCCTATCTGCAATAATAATAATAATTCCAGATTCCTTTCAAACGCCTGCCGCTGCGATTGTTCAGCAAATACACTGTACACGTAAGATTATACTATTTTGTTTAGTGTGCGATCCAAAGATGGTGAAAGTGAAGCGAGCAGGAGATCAGTGGACCAATCAGATGTGCGCCAAAAAGGTGCCTGATGCAAACAAACACTGTTTCACTCGCTGCCAGCTACTCTATCCCAGCACAATTGAATACGGTTTTTGTGCTCCCTCACAGAAAAACCGTCATTCGAGTCCAAGACCGTACCAATATCGACGATTTGAAAAACTAAAGGGATGCTTTTGTAGAGTTTGTAAGTATATTGGATTCTGTGGTTTTGTTTCTGTACTCTGAGAATAGTGTAACTTTTTAGTGATTAGAATTGGCATTCAGCAGTTTCCGAATTCCGATATACAAGCTGATACAAGAAGCTGATGCACAAGTGGCGTGAACAGGCTTGGATTTTCTTTTCGTAACTGTGAAGTTGACTGTGTAATCATGCAGGGAAATTCACCAAATCATTTACGTTTGATTAAACGTCTGACTGTACTAGAGGCACCGCAGCAATACAAACAAAAGTGCCCACCCCTGAAATTCTAAAATTGTCTGAGGGTTTGCGTTGCGTACTGTAAACTGTTTTATTCTAGCTCAGTATTTTGTTGAACCGCCATGCACCAGCCAGAGCAATTATATAAATGTTAAACTGTAAACTGACAACTGTAAAACTGTTAAACTTTGAATCTATATTTAGTTAATTAAAACTTTTATTGCAGGTGAGCCTATGATGAACCTCACTGCTCCGTCAGGTATTTTATGTTTTTCTTATTAATTTTTAAACACAGTTCAATTCTGGAAAAGAATTCTGTAGGTATGAATAAAACTTGTTTGTCTTGTTTTAGCAAAATAACAAGTACTTTAAAACTAGTATTACATTTTTGGTTCTAATTTTTGTTCTAGTATGCACTCAGATGGAAGCGGACAACATGGAGGTGAAGTATTCCGAGCATCTGTTCAAGCGGGCCGTTCATTTCAGTTCCCGTCGGATCTGCGATGGCACCGAAATGGGGCTGATGAAGTGCAAAAAGTTTTGCATGGAGCGATTTGATAACCACACTCACGAGGCCACCTGTGACATGATGAACTGCAAGTGCCGCCACTGCGCCACAGGACAGTGCTACTACGGCGACTGGACGCCCTTCTCGGCCTGTTCTGTCAAATGCAACGGCGGCACTCAGCTGCGAACTCGTGCTGCAGTCAACAGCATTGACACCTGTTCAGCAACGAAAGAAACTACAAACTGCAATGAAATGCCTTGTCCTGTCGGTAGGATTTTACGCTAGGATAAATTGCTTATTGTCTGGAAGCAGTTAATATTATTATTCGTAGAAACTTAAAGGGCCAATTTATTATTTTGTTAATGACTGCTAAGCTGGCAGTTATTGGATGGTTCATCTGCGGGCATATAGACTCACTACTCGTTCCTTCTGTACTTCTTAATTCTAAAATCTGTTTTAGAAACTATCGCAGTTATAAGATTCTTCGCACTTTATCCATGAACAGTTAAGAGTCTTCGCAGTTTATCCATTAACAGTTACCTATTCCAGTTATTTTGTGACTTTAGATTGTGAGGTGGCGCAATGGACATCCTGGTCAACGTGCTCCAGTTTCTGTGGACCAGGGCAATCCTCACGATGGAAGCAAGTAATTGTGGAGCCCAAATACGGCGGAAAGAAATGTGCATATCCCCTCACAGAGCGGAAAAAGTGTCACGGAGAGCTTTGTTTCGGTACCACTTAGCTTATTTTGGTCTTACAAATTAATATCATTAATACTAATTAATATCACGTGAACTCAGGAAGCTCGACTCTGCAATCACCGTAGCAATTTGTTACTCAATCAGTTAATTCTTTTAAAGAAACTATTGTGGTATAACGCTTGAATATGAATTTAGAAATCAATACTTGAGTAGCTTATTGTGGTTTGTTGAGAGTTGTAACTTTTACAATTGGCGCACATACACTTCACCAACTGCATAGTGAGATAACGAACAGTTAATTGCTGCAGAGACCCGATGTCTCTGGGGATGTAGTTTTTGCCTTCCCTGCAAGGAAAGAAAAATTTGCTTATTTTGTCCCTATTTACTCAATGAAAAGAAGATGCCTAAATCATGTTGTGATATTCGGTTGTTAGTTGATTGATGCATATGCAATGCTGGTACTTTCAGGTCATTCTAAGCCCCATGCCGTAAAGCGGGAGGAACCGGACAGTTACGTCAAATCCGAACACCCTCATACGCATCCACACAAGCATTTACCAAAGCCTGAACATCCGAAACATCCTAGTCATCCATCTCAGTCGTTGCATCCAAAACGACGTCCTGAAAACGATCGCCCTCTCAAGATTGGTCGACGATTTCCGGATCCCAAAGATCAATTGGAGGATTTCAAGCCCTGCCGATCTGGCGACGTCTGGTCCGATGGTCCCTGCGAGTTTGAATTCTTCGAGTGCTGGAAGGGGCGGGCTGTGAGGCAACTCTGCAAGGCGCCACAGTTTGTCTTTGATGAAAAGTCCAGAACTTGCCTGCCCAGAAAAGTGGCTGGGTGCAGATAAAACCAGAAGACTTGAGTTCATGTTCCCGTTTTAATCTATTGTTTGTGCAATTGTTGTTTTAGTTAGTGTGGTTGTTTTTGACGTTCACGATGTGCGCTTGATTTGAGTTACCGTTTTCGACAAGCAGCTGTTTCGAAGCTTTGTGTAGTGTTTACTTGGACAGATTACAAAAATAGGCTGTTCTAAAAAAATTATTTGTCAATCAACAGTTTCTGCATTTATACACATGATTTGATTGTTAGCTATAAATATTACGAATGTAGTTGTAGATTTTTATCAATTTAACGATTATGTAGATTTTATCTTAACACTATTTTATGATATGCTATTTTTGGAGATATTTTGTAGCTAACCTTTGTTTTTATTTATTAAAAAGTGTTTTTACTAAAAGTAAACTAGTACTAGTCTAGCGTTGTCTTGGATGCCTGTTGTGCTTCAGCCCTTTGGATATTTTTCCTCGAAACGTTCGTCAGCTATAACTGCTATTTTGGTTGATGTGCCCTTTAAAAAATTAACACAAAGACCGGAAAGTTTCGCGGACTGGAAAAACTGCTGTCTCGCTGAAGTTTAATGAATTTTAAGTGTCAGTTGGCTTTGTAGTGAGCTGGAAGTCAGCTGCTCGACTTTCACTAAACGTGTCTCACTCTTACGTCATAACTCAGCTACTGCCCTCTAAAGTACTACTCTGAAGAAGCCTTCTCCTAATGTTTGGTGCTGAAATATTTCCTCTTTTCCTGCTAAGTCTTGCAATAGCCAGTTTCATTATCTTCTGGGTAGTAAAGTAGCTATTCATTACTCATCACATAAATTGATTGATTTGATAGCATAATCTCCGATGTTAGCATAATCTCCATACAGCTTTATCATAAATTCTTAAGTTGATAAATTAATTTTTGTATTTTGCTCCAATGCTGGACTCGTTATTCCATAAAGTCTTAGTTGCAAGTTCCATTCGATTGTCATTTCTAAGTTTTGTGATCTGGACAGCTGTTGAATCCTTAAATCAAATTTTCATGAGATCTAAGCTTTGCTCTCTTTGCTTCTGATCTCAAGAAATTTTTTGATGCTGTAAGAAGCGCAGAAAATTTTGATACCGTAGGAAACGAATGGCAACAAGTAGTGCAACGACCTGCTTAGCAGGTTGAGCTAGATGCTGCTATGTCAGAGGTTTTACTGTCTACCAAAGAGTCTCAACTCAACTAAATTCATTTCCATCATGAGTGTGTTTTAGCAAATAAACATTGTAGCATTTTGTAGGACTGCGTGCAAATGACATAAAGAAACACACGTCACATTTTGAACACTGTGTCAATTTTTTGAAACTGGGGAGAAGCTTAAATACTTCAAAATCTTCTTGTCTAGCTTTGCGGTACCCTCCAAGCTTGTTTCAGCGTTTGCAAGAATTTGTTGGGGTTTTTACTGTCAGTATTGACCAAAATGCAAATCTGTTGACTTAAACCTATTATGTGTTGCTTCTGCCGAAATTTTCATAAATTTTGTTTTTGTGATGGTCTTGAAAGTGGTTGTTGAATTCGAGGGAATTCTTCTTCATTCTTAACACTTTTCTATTGTTGAATTGCGTAAAACTGTGTCACACTGTCTGTACATTTAAGTTGGACTTTAGCCGTTGAGTCTCAAAGAATTCACAAAGTGTCCTCCTTTTAAACAAAGTGTCCTTCAAAAGCATTTTATGTAAAACGGTGTCCTAGTCCGTTTTGTTTGGCCAATAAGCTTTCTTACAACGCTGAGATTTCATAATTTCATTTTAGTTTAGGTATTCTCATTGCTGCTACTTTATTATCTTCACCTAGTTATAAACCATGAAGATCACCAAACATATGTAACTTATTTTCATAAGTGCTATTTAAAATATCTAGAATTTTTTGAAAACGCAAAAAATACGAGAGAAATTCGCTGAATTCGTAAGCTCAAAATATGAAATGTGGTATAACCAGCTGCAGGTGTACAGTGTTTTAACCTCATAATTTCATTTTAGTTTAGGTATTCTCATTGCTGCTACTTTATTATCTTCACCTAGTTATAAACCATGAAGATCACCAAACATATGTAACTTATTTTCATAAGTGCTATATAAAGCATCTAGAATTTTTTTACGCAAAAAATACGAGAGAAATTCGCTGAATTCGAAGTCAAAATATGAAATGGGAACCAGCGCAGGTGTACAGGTTTTAACTAATTTTGGAAAACAAAGGTTTAAAAACTATTGTTCAAATACATGACATGTTTCTTTTGTACACAAAATGTACTAAAGTGTTACCAGTTACAATGGTTTGTAGACTAATTAAGGGGGGGTTCCTCTAAATATAAATATTTAGGGTGGGCAACAATATATCTCATATACACCGTTTTTGGCAGGACGCCAAAGTACAAATTTTAGTTCGAAAAATGGGATTTTTTCAAAAAGGTTTTTTCAGCTCTGGTGGATTAACGGTTTGACCAATTCTGAAACTTTCAGCCATAAATGTTAAATGTTACTAGTGCTAAATATTAAAAGTATTCCGGCTTTCGAGCGTTGCTTCATTCTTCAGCTATAACAGCTCAAAGTTTGAAATTTGGCAAAAAGTTGCAAAGTGACCGTGCGCCGTTTTCGATCTAATAAAATTGACAGCCCCTAGCCTACCCCAGCTTTTTACCAAATATTAGGCTCTAATAGGGGCAAACTGTCTGTGAGTTTCAAGGGTTTTGGTTTTCTGGTTAGTGTGCTAGCAAACTTTTTGTTAAGAAATAACCCTTATTTTTAGGCCTGAAAAGCTAGCTAAGCGCAGTAAAAATGGGGTCAAAAAATTTTTTGTCTCCGATCTTGCCGAAAAGGTGCTTATAGGGGTTATTTGACCTGCTGAATACGAATATGAAATCCGTTTTTCGATACGACGCTTCCTTCGTTCAGTATGCGCTTACAATTGTCTTAGAGCTTTTTGGAGCGATCGCCATCCATACTTTGAGAAATCAATCTAGCATTTCTAAACATTGGAGCGAGGTTTAGTGACATAGCTTTCGGCACATCTTGGTACACTCACTGGCCTGTAATGTGCAAAGTTTCAGCCGATTCTGCCACAGTATTTGGAGTAATTTGCTCACATCTTCGAAATGGCACCAAATAACAGCGACAATATCGATAATATAATCCAGCACTGCTAACGCAGGGATTAACGAAATCACATCATTTGTACCAAAGTTAAGACAGATACTTGGAGTATTAATTGCAGCAAAGTTTGGCTCATTTGGTAAACCACAGCTCATTAGAAGTTAGTTAACCTCCACCCGTATAGACCTACAACACCCAATTTTTCGCACTTTGATCGTATAGCACAGAAAAGTAGGCAATGGTCTGGAGATTATTTTACACGATGTCAAAGCACTATATGTCAGAACTAATTCCTGAAAATTTTGGTATCGTGCCTTGCACATTGCGACCAGGGCGAGGCCAAGTTTGTGTACGTGTCATGTCGAGCTTTGGACCGATAACACCAAATTCTGATGGCTCCACAGGACGCTACGCTGCATGAAATTCTTTCAAACTTTAAACTATTTTACACTAAACCTAATACTATTGTGTGGCAAAAGACTAGCTAGCTTTTCCAACATCGAACTTTTAGTGAAATTCGTAGCCCCCCCCTTAATCATTGGAAGTCTAGGATTCGTTGTTCCTCGGTTTGCAATCATCAACTCGTGCACGCACCGTGACGTTTCCATTAACGCATAAATCAAGATTAAGGTTGAAAATCAGAACAGTTGATTTTAATTTAAATCCAGTTGCATACATTGTTTTAATCAGGATAAAAACTTGTCAATTTATTTTTAAAAGTTTTGATTCATGTAAAATTGTTAATTAATTCGAACTAAACGGCATGGTATTCCACTGTGAAAAGTTTTCAGTTAATCTTTATATATATCCTTAGCTTATATGTATGATTTGATCTTTTTAAATTGATGCTGACTGCAGTTACAGCATTTTATCGGGATTTACGAATGACGTGTTCAGAATTTCTAGTCAAATTTCACATCCAGTTTTGGAAAAATCTCCCACCCAACATGACATTGTCTTAGTTTCACCTACGCAAACTGTCGAATGACTAATACAAACGTAACTGGCAAATAGTTTTATTCTAGGAAAACCTTTCGCTGTAATTTTCCTGTTGACACAAACGATTTGCTCACGCTTTCCAGTGTTTCCCAAAGATTTCGTTAGAAGCGTACACACAAGCTTTTGTATATCTGTAAGAGTATACTTAGAAACTCTGATTGCAAAGTTAACTTTAGCGGATTTTTCAAAGCGTTTGAGTAGATAAGGAAGTGTTGAGAATGCATTTCGTTTGACTTCACTGTTAAGCAAAGGAGTACTTAATTTTCCAGCACTTCGAAACCGTATTTATTTACTCAACTTTTGTAGTCGATAAATCATCTAGCTGGCATATTGATCTATTGAATCCCCAAATAATACAAGATTTGCTGCACTTTCGTCACAATTTAAAACTTTGTGTGTTTTGTAGGTGTTTTGCTATTGTAATTGTAATTTGTAATTAATATAATTCGGTGCGGTCGCTTTCTGTTTTGTAAAATTGGTCAAACTGACTAAACAGGAGAACCTACTGTTTCATACTGAGAAGTGACAATAGAGCAGACCTGTTCAATTAAACTTCTCAGATTCAGGTAGTGTTTGCAAAGCAATTAAGGTTGAAGACGGAGGGAGGTCTGATTTTCTTGACCTATTACAAAAAGATAAAGAAACTATTTGCTTACTTTTGTATATTTAAAAATATGTAAATAATCTGAAATTCTCAAAGTTGCTACAGTATGATATGGTAATTTTAACATCTCCCACGTCGCAAATTCCAACCTGCGTCCTTCATTTTTTTAATGTATACATTGACATCGGCTTAATCGAATTATATAGGTGCACTACCTTTTTTGCTATTTGAAGATTGCAGTTTACTTTTTTGATTTTATGATTATTTGGTGCTGGTGTAACCAAAGAATACGTGCAACCAGTTTAAGGTGGTGATTCCCTTTGGTCACATATTGTTACTTGGCGGCGTAAATCAAAATGAAATTTGATGAAACTTTCCGAAATAAGTTCTTTTAGCATTCTAACACCCTCCGCGCAATCCCGATTCAAAAATTCGAGATTTCCGGTCAGAGCGGTTTTTCCCAATTTCTGAAAGTTTGGCACCTGCTATGCAGCTATGACTATATTCATTCGAAAGATCTCATTGAGCTTCACATTTTTGCTTTTTACAGCAAGTTTCTAGCTTTTCTCTACCGTGAGATATAGCCGATTTTCTTGTTTTGGCGTCGAAAACTTGTCATTTTTGCAGAAATCAAATAATCCAACATTTCTTGAACTACGCAAGCCGTAAAATCAAACTAAGGGCGTAGATCTGAAGGTCTCACAGGGACAAATTATCCGACACATGATCGTCTTCTAACTGCTATCTTGTAGGCTGCTATCATAAAAAATGTAGTTTTTGCAAAAACACGACCAATTTTTTCCAAAGACTGTGGAGCATTCACCGTGCAAGCTGGAGGGCTGCTACTGAACAAATGTGTTCTGCACAAATATACCCAGGGACGATTTTTTAGTTGCCCCGATTGCTGCTTTCTAGCTAAAGTAATCGCTTGACAAATTTGGAAAAAGTAGGCAAAATCTAGGGTACGCACACATTTCAGCTTATTTCTCTATAACGAAGAGCGATTTCACAAAAAATAAAAAATCGTCCCCAGCTATTTGATGGATGTATCGAATGATATAACCGATGTCTCGCGAAAAAATTTATTTGAGTTTGCAAAAATTCTGGAAAATTCTACTTCTTCTAAAATGTGTTAAAAATATTTTAGAAAAGCAACATTAGTTTCATGGTATGCATTAAAAAGAGAAAATGTCAAGCTACATTTTGATATAAAAATGGCTTCTTAACTCCAAGTAATGAATGAGTAATAATGGTGCAAACTTTATGTGACCAAAGGGAATCACCACCTTAAATGTGGCATTAGCTGACTATTAATGTCAAAAGAGTTGCACAAGACCCAGATTTTTACCTCCAATTTTTGTTTACAACTATAGTGGATTGTGTATCACTCGGTACTTTTACCTGAAAATTCAGTCCCACTCGGTACTGCGTCCCACTCGGTACTTTCCAAATTTAAATAATAAGCGTCCCATTCGGTACTTTTGAGTCCCACTCGGTACTTTTGAGTCCCACTCGGTACTTTTGAGTCCCAGTCGGTACTTTAGAATCTCACTCGGTACTTTTGTGTCCCACTCGGTACTTTTTGTCCAGCTCGGTACTTGAAATTGCATTTTACTGGTTAGCAACAATTATGTCAGCTCTAGTTATTTTAAAATCAAGAAGTAGAATGTACCTGTGGCGCCAGTGCGGACAATGGCCATTGAAGAAAATTTACAGTAAATTAATATCAGTCAAGGTGGCGCCTGAATTTACACTATAAAAACTAGCGTTTGCATTAAGATTTCACAGTTCTGTTTACTTCTTTTGCCGAAATGGCACAGTTTGTTCCTGTTCTCGTGAAATATGGAAAAACTAGAACTGGTGGTGATTGTATCCTCTACTCATCATTAGATCATGCTGCACGGACTTTTGTGTTCACGATCAAAAGTAGAACTAACGACAGTTCTATATTTGATTCAAGCCCGACGCCGTCAACTGGAAGCTGGTGCTGCTCCTGTCCCTCGACAAGAACGGTACATTCAAAACGATATCCGCATTGAACAAGCAAAAAATCAGTTTCAAAATTCAATTGCTAATTTGGACCCTCATAATCCTAACTACCATAACCTTGTTGACAATGAAATCTTATTGTACCTTGACTATGTTCAGAATTTATTGGGTTAAATGTTTTTAAAAGTTATTGCATTGTTTGTTTTCCCTGTATGTTGTATGTTTGTATGTATGTACGCTTGTATGTTTCCCAGTCTTATCAATTTTGACAAGTTTGATTCTTTGCTTGCTTGTTTGCTGGTTGGTTCATCTATTTGTTTGTTTGTTTGCTTGGTAACAACATAAATTGTGAAAATAAGTCTTGTCAAAACGTAATGGGACGACTCACAGACAAAAAGTTCCGAGTGGGACAGAAAGTACCGAGTGGGACACAAAAGTACCGAGTGAGACAACAAAGTACCGAGTGGGACTCAAAAGTACCGAGTGAGACTCAAAAGTACCGAGTGGGACTCAAACGTACCGAGTGAGACAACAGTACCGAGTGGGACTGTTCGAGAAAGATTAAAAAAGCACCGAGTGGGACTCGTACCGAGTGAGACTCTACCCTATAGTGGACATTAAATGTCAGTAAATTTCGACGTAAAGCTGTAGTCATTTCAATAGATAAATTTTTAGAGATTCACAAAGTAGTAATCTTTCTATTCAAGTAATTTCCTTTCTGATAGTATTTCAAGGACAGGTAGGAACCAGTGAATGATTGACGGTTACATGCAAATCACGTCTCCTGGGAAAATAAATCTATAGAATGCACTCATAAAAATCTTCCCCTTTTGAAGACTTAATTAATATTCTAGGAAGGATGATTTATTGGTATCTAAATTACTATGAAGAGGTTTCTTCCGTAGTTTAAATTTGGACGTGCGTCAGTTGTAGGGTGATTGTGGTATTGTCACTGTAGCTTTGACGCCTTGGTTTTGTGAGTGCAAACATTACGTACTGTACGCTCTGTCTGTTTTCTCATCTCTGTATAGGACAAAGCATGATTGTGTGGCCAGCCACCCACGACTACTATTTTACACACACTTTCTTGTTTCAAGCTTCTCCACAAACCGGTGGATTTACTATTCTTTACTACTTGAGAGTGTCAGCTTCTTTTGCTGTATGAATTTTCAAAAATGCTTGGGAACATATTGTCTTCTATATTCCTTTCGGAAATTGGCAAATCGGTCCTACGTCTAATACAACGTAACATTCCTATAACATTACGTAATTCAGTTTTCCGATTCAACTTTTCGTTAGCTTAATATAAGCTAAAGTTTTAAGCTTAAGATGTAAGCTTATCTTGCGCTAACGAAAAGCTGAATCGAAAAACCGATTTCAGGTTCGTGATCAGCGCCCCAGAAAACCCCTGTAAGCAAGTTTTCAGCAAAATGTTTTCAAAAAAGTTTTTTGGATCCCCTTGGTCCCCCTTACCAAACTGAAATTTTAATCCTTTCCCGCATGGGGGTTCGCCAATTCAGCGGTGCCAAATGACCGAGTTTACATTTTTGGCTGCCATTTTTTCTGAAAGCACCGACAGAGATGGAACTGATAGCAATCGATAGAGAATTAACTCGTCTTCATTTTATTATTGAGCATTGAAAGGTCCCCGACGCACCCAGGAAAAGTTAAAAGTCATCAAAGTCGAGTAAAGTTGAAATTTTCTGCAAACGGTCACTGCTGGAAATCGACAAAACTGGTTGCAGCTGTTGCGGTTTCTGTAGCAGCGAAATAAGACCTAGCCTTGTGCGAAATAAGGCCTAGCTCGATCCAATAAAATTGAATCGAGCTTTATTTCTGCAGGCATTTCGAAGCCAGCTCTAGAAAGCTCTCAATTAAATACCCAAACATGGTACAGTTTGGGTCATACTTTCGCATCTGTCTTAAGGTTGTTGAGATAAAAGGTCAGAAAATGTTTTAGAGAGATTCTCTCAGGATTTTGCTGACGTCCGTTGGGTAAAAAAGGCACTGGAGATCCAGCACTGACCGGATTATTGTTTTCTGCGCTGACCTAAACCCGTCCATTTTTACCCTTGTTACAGATTTGTAACGTAATGCGGGAAAGGGTTAAAATTTTAAAATTTTTGCAGTTTTGAAATCAGCAGGTCCGAAAACCTACCCCTAGCAAATTTCAACTCAATCAGTCAAATTGTGCTTCTTTGGTACTTCTTCGGAACTTTGGGGAGGATAAATGGGAAACCCCATTTGTCTTTTAGTAAGCCCTCGTACACGACTTTGCATCTTTTCAGGTGAATCCAGCCGAAAACCTGAATTCGCAAAGCTTGACCAACCTGCCCATTGCATTATCCCATATCAGACTTTAGTTGAATTGGTCAACTTTTGAAAATTTTGACCGTTAACAGAAATGAAAAGGAAAAGAGCTCAAATGAGTAACGAAATCTGACTGATAATAGAAAGAAACTTTCCAGTCCTTTCAGTGCCACGACACCCGAACATTGCCCACAATGTTCTTCCCCAGTGTGAGCTTGCCGTTATCGCCGTTAATAAGTAGTACTGTTCAAAGCGCAGAGATGAAGCTTCTCAACAGTTGTTCTATTGTCTGAGCTTTTACGCTTTTTTAGTTAACTAGCCAAGGTCTTCATGTCGTCTGCAGCGCACGCCGTTGCGGTGACACAAGTCAAGTGTGTTGTCTTGTTAACAGAGAGACTGTTGGTGTTGAAATGCCTTGAACTCACTCAATCTTTTTTATTCCCGTTAGACTACAATGCGAAAGCAATTTCCTAACTTCAAATTTAGAAATTGCATTGTCTGCTGACGACAGACAAGGGAGACTGCAGTTGTAGTAGATTTCAATTTCACTCGTTTCTAAACTTTTCTGTACTTACGGTGAAAAAGTAGATAGGCAAATTTGTCAATTTCTATGGACTTATCCTCAATTTTTGTCCTCCTTCCTAACTGAGGTGGAAAATTTAGTTGACTGCAAGATTTTGACTGGAATTGTCTTCTAACGACGCCAAGAGTGTATAACTAATCCTTGCTGAAAAAAGCATTAATCCTATCAGAATTCAATAGGATGGTCTGTAATTTTGTGCTGACCTCAGCAAATTTATCATTTCAACTTTAACTTTAGTAGTTTAATGTCCAACAGTTGTCTGGATTTTTCTTTTACTCAGCATAAAGTCTTCACTCTATTCACTGCTTAGTGCATGGTTGAACAATTGTTCGCAATCATTGCGCGTTGCCTATCCAATGCAATTCCATTCGAAAGTCCTACGGTGTCGGGCTTCACTCAAGGGAAATACAATTCGCTAATTACAGTATTTAATTCAATTTTGGGATTTTATGGAGATGCCCATCCCCTATCTTGCAGGTAGCAAAACTTATCAATGGAGTTAAAATTTGGTCCTGATTTGTTGTCAAGCACGCAGTATTCAAATACAAAAATCTTTTCGATTTCACGAAATCCAAGTTTCTTCGAATGTTTTTGACCCGTAAGAGGGAACCAGTTGAAAAGCTGTACCTAATAGAGGTTTTCGAAGTAGCAGAACAGAAATCGGCTGTCCGTTTCGCGAGTCTGTTTTTGTATTGGCTCTGTGTGAGCTATGTAAACATGCAAGCTTAAGGGGGGTCCATGTTTGGGCAGTTTTTTCGATTTTCTCCGATCTCGCTGATATTTATTTATTTATTTATTTACATATTTATTTTATTTACGATTTTAGCATCATGATAAATTTTAATCCTTCAAAAATTAATTAAAAATTTTAAAGACATAAATTAAAATTCTAATTCCAAGATACCACAGTTTAACATTTCAGCTTAAATTTTGTCCAGATTCATCAATGTTTGTCGGTAGACTTTTTTGGCGCAGGCGAAAAAATGAAAACTTTTTCCACTGCCTATGTTTAGCACATGAAACCTCACCTTTGGTATGAAATTGCTCGACAACCGTAAGACTTACGACTTTAATTTTAAAAACTCTTTAAAATATACCGTTTGGACAATAAAATATGTAAAAATCAGCGAAATCGGAGAAAGTCAAAGAATGGCCCAAAAATGGACCCCTCCTTAAGTTGTAAGCATGTTCAGATTCAACGAAGATCCGAATCTCCGACCCCGAACACCTCGATTCGATACTTTCACGAATATGGCAGACAAAATTTTGCGTTCCCCTTCATTCCCCTTTGCGAGTCGAAAGCGTTCAGTGGAAGTAGCATTTCATGATATCGCAATATTCTGCTAGATATATTCAAGGCGCGCTTGCAAACTTGCTTGCAAACAAATTTTAACCCAATCGAGTTCGCTTAGCTTACAAGACTGTGGGGTGTGGCATCTACACAAGATCCCAGTTCTTTGATTTCAATTTTTCGTCTGCTCTTACCAAATTATATAAGTTTATTATGTTAGGACGAACAGAATTTTGGAATAAAACACGTATTTTCTTCATTGAGCATGAACTATATTTATATAATTAATAAGAAAAAGAGATAATCTGGAGTTTTCTGCTTTCTGTTGTTACGTACATGGGTGCAGCTAACTCGAACCCGGACCTTTTCGGATATCCCAGATATCCACGTCCACACTAAGTCTTTGAAAATAGAAACTAATATTTTAGAAACAAATATTTCTGAGCTTCACAGAAGACTACGCATTGCGCTTGGGTCTTTCCCGTGCTCCCTCAATGCTCAACTTACAACTTTAGCTGCACTCGCATTGGACTAAAAAGTTGAATCAGAAAAATGGATGTCAGATTCGTGTTCTGCAATCCAGAAAGCCCTATATATACAATTTTACACCAAATCGGAGTCAAACTAGTTTTCGGTACCCTTGGTTTCCCATTGAGAATTGAAAAATTCTAGTTTCACGAAATCGAAAAATTTTGTGATATTTGAACTCAGCGTGGTCGAAAACACACCATCCCAAATTTAAACTTTTGAGCAATGGGGAAAGACCCTTGCAGTAGAGACTTTGCTGAAAAGATCCGTGCTTCCCAGTTTTGATTTCTGGCTTGTTTCTGCTTTTGTGTCACTTTCCCATAAAAATCATACAGCATATTGTAATGCACATTTGACTCAGTTCAATTCGGTCCGGTAATGCTGAATTTTCTCTCATAACTTCCTATGTTTATTGTGGCATAATTTGTCGAACAAAAGACTCATGGTTGACTTAATTTTATTTTTATGAAAAATTTCAAGATACAAACGGACTGTACAGAAAAACATTCCTTCCACACTTGTCTATCGTTTGATGAATGTTACAACAGAGAAATCTGTTTTGTTAGGAGTCCCACTCCAGTTTGTTAAATTTTAAAAGTCAAATACGAATTTTAGGGTAGAAAAATTTTACAGGACACGCATCCCCAATTTTCTGTAGACTGCAGTAAGTTCAATTGGGAGGTGGGGTTTTTCTAGTATCGCAGGAGTTGTTATGTAATAGGTAGTGTACAGATTCGCTCGGTGTTACAGAAAAGACGTCTGTCTTTGAGGTGACGCTATTTTCCTAAGCACATTCAAATGGGCCACTTTTAGCCATGCACTAATTTTTCATGAAAAACTATGTTTTCCTCCTTACAGAAAGTCAATTTGTGTTTAAATAATACCGATGAATTTTTCACATAGGGCAATTTTGGAAGACTAGGGCTAATTCAACCTCACTGTGCCTCGACCACAACAGTTTCTCCATTCTCATAAGTTTTGCTCGGTTTTGATCAGTCAGTTATATATTAACTTTATTATCAATTAGAAACCATCTCGCTCCTCCCACATAAACACATGTACATGTCAATGGTCCCATAAAAATTGTTTTAAAATTGAAGAAAAATTAGCTCTAAAATTACTTCAAAACCACATTCACACAGTGTTTTGCGTTAAATATGTAACAGCAATTTTTCCTGTGTCAAGGTTAATGTTTTACAGATGTAACACTAAAAGCGTTTTCCTGTACCAGTGCATTGTTTGGTGATTTCGCAATTTATGAATCAATAAAAGGGAAATTTCAAATTCATCAAATTTTTCGCTGGAATTCTCGTGGTTGCTATTACTAAACTAGTCTTGCTAAATCAATTGCCATGAGTCACGTTGCAAACAGTTTAAACTAAATTTAGCAGTCTGCTAACTGAATTTAAATACATTATTAGTTTACATATATTTGCTGGTTCCGTAAGCTTTGATAGTGAGCTGGAAAGAACAGTATTTAAAATGGAATTGTTTGATAAGACATTATCATTTAAAAGGAATCCGGCTTTAGTCGGTTGCGACGTAATTTGAATTTTTAGTAGCTAGGCAGGCAGCTTATTTTACTCAAGATAACCTTAGCGTAAATTTAAACCGAGCAATCATCGTCCGACTATTATAATTGTGTTTGTTTTTAAAAAGGCAAACAATAACCTGTAATAGTGAATAAATAAACAATGACAGATAGGAACTGATAAGGATAAAATTTAATAATTTAAACAATCTGTTTCTTTTGATTTGCTTATTTACCTACTTACTGTTCATTTACGTTTCAGATTCTTATTTATACTTATATTGCTTAATTTATTGCCAATGGATCGTGAAAAATTATTGGCTGAGATTCGATCCGGGATTAAGCTGCGGCCAACCAAAACGGTGGACAAAAGTGGACCTATCATAAATGCTGAGGGCGAAACTGGGGTGGCCATCAAAAAAGCCCCGGTGGCACCCGCAGCTCCCGAACCACCTCCTTTGCCCCCAATGCCAACTCAGGCACCACCAGTACCCCCACTTCAGATCCCACCAAATCTTCGCCCCCCACCACCTAGCAAACCACTGCCGCCCAAGCTCAAAGCATTGGGCGCCAGTGCCGGACCGGTGGACCGGGACAAACTGATGAGCGAAATCAGACAAGGCGTCCGACTGCGCAGAACTGTCACGAACGACAAGAGCAAAGCTGATCTGAGCGGCCTCTTGGCCCCGGTCGTGTCCAGTCCCGACTCCCTGGGTCCTAGCGACTCTGGTTACGTTTCACCCAGCAGTCAGATGTCCGTAAATACGCCGTCGCCAAACTATTCAGAAAGCTATCTTCGCGATGAGCCGCCGCCATCATCTGCTCAGCACCGTCCGACCGGCGCTCCAGCTGACACTGAAGACAGCTCGACGGATTCTGATGAAACCAGTTCATCTGACGATTCAGCTGATCCGCCCTACAGCTCAAACGGCGGCCTCACAAACGTGGTCACCCATCCACCGCACATCATCGGTGGATTCAAGGTGGCCGATAATCGTTGGGTGACCGCACCATCGCCCCCGCTTTCTCCGCCAGCTCCAGTGTCTGCAAAGCCAAGCCGATGGTCGGCTATGCCAGAGAGGCAGTTGTTTTCAGAACCGCCACCTTCACCACCCCCACCTCCCCCAACCCAGCCACCGATAATGTCCCCTCCGACCCCTCTGGTAATACCGCCTCAGCAGCACCGGCAGTGGATATCCGCGCCTCCATCACCGAGACAGGTTGGAGCACCGTCACCAAGGCAATCTCCTCCTGCTAAAACAGCTGTCTCTAAGTCTACATTGGTGCTATCAACTCCCACAGGTGGGAACGACTGTCCAGATGGCCATAATTGTCCTCCGCGGCCAGTCGTTCGGCATGTCGCGCCAGATTCGTCTCTAGCTGGTACGATGACGACCAGCCGGCCCCCGATTGGGAATCGATCCATACCTATTGTTATCGTACCACAACGTCCACTGGAAATCAGTACCAGCGCTTCCCAGATGAGTCAGCCATCGGATCAGTGCTCACCACAACGTCGACGATTCGATAGAGAGCGATCCGAGACGCCCAGCTACGCGTCAGCTGAGCAAAGTCCTCCACGCTCTGGCTACGCCACTCCCAAGGAGTGGAGCGCTGCACCGCCGCCCTCTCATCCTTCCGGGATCTACAGTGCCACGCCAGCCACAGTGATATCAGCAGAGCCAGAGCCAGAACCGCAACCAGTCTATGTGGACGGACAGCTGCGACTTGGAGAAAGAGGACAGTCAAAAACTGCCTTAGTGAAACAGATGTTCGAAAGCAGCATTCAGACGCCTCCGCCTGTGGGAAGTCCTCTGGAGCATTTGCGCTCCACACGATCCTCCTCAATACCGAGAACCACACAGTCCGGCATAGCTAGACTCAAAAGTATGTATGAAAGCAACAAAGTTCCCAATAATGACGTGAATCGGGTGGTTAAGCTGATCGATGAAAGAGTGTCCCGAACTGCCTCCGGCAATACGGGAACCTCTATCATTAACTCAGCCAAAAACTTTTTCGAAAGACAACAGCAACAGCAGCAACAACAGCAGCAACAACAGCAGCAGCCACAGCGAGGACTACGCAAAACTAGCAGTGAGTTTGTAGTTTATCCGGAACCCCCCTCGGAGGAGAGTGAGCGAGGCTTTTTGGATTGCGAAGATGGAATCTACGAAGCCCGGCTGGTCGGACCAAGTGTGCAAGAACGCATACTGGCTTTTTCGTCCAATCGTCAGCCAAATCCGATTCGATCCACTCATAGTCGCATCGCCAGCATGTCTACCACTGACAGTCCCGACTATCAGAGCTCGTCCAGTTCCATGGGTAGTCCTCCACTATCTCAGAATGGATATCTGATGGGATACGAGGGGATGGAAAACGGCAGACCCGCTCGAGTGTCCCATCAGTATTCGACGTCCAACTGGGTCGATCAAAACGGACACTGTTATACTACCCAGTCCTCTTCGGTTTCCATGAAACGGTCCGAACTTCCACAATTTCCGGATTTCGGAGATCAGGAGATGGGACAGCTTCCTGAAATGATCCAATTCGCCATTAATCTAAACGATCCCAATTCTGTAATTCGATTAGTGCCTAGAAACTAGACGAAAACTGTTTTGCAACAGATGAATCTGCAACTATGTATGTATGTACCTACTTTATCCTAAAGTAGGAAGACTACGTTGTTATCATGTAGTGTGTTGTGTCTTCATCATATTATTACTTACGTATGTAAGCGTATTTGTACTCAATATAGTAAATTCAATAATTATTTTATTATAATATTAGCTAGTATTAGCTAGTATAATATAATATTAGCTATTATAATATTATAGTATGCAGGAGTATCGTCACGTAATGGCATTTTCTGATAAAAATCCACTGCTTTAATTCAAAGTCGATGCAAAACTGTTAATACTTCTGCAAAATTGTTCTTTCACTGGAACTAACCAAAATGCTGAAACGCTACATTAGTGTTTTGAGGCCGGCCGGGGTTGCGTCGGCCGGCCGGCCGGCGGCCGGTGAGCCCGTAGACCGGTCGACCGGCTACCGGCCTAGAGCAGTTTGCAGTGCAGTTATTATAACTGCTAAGATATTTATTTTCGGGTGTTATCTTAGAAAAATAGCACAGCATAGCATAAAAAATTAGCAAAACTAGATTTGGAGTCCATTCTAAGCTTAGTTTGCACTATTTTGTAAATTTCCGATTAGTGATTGATTTGTATCCCAGTCGGCGGCCGGCCGGTGTCGTTTTTTCCAATTATACAACAGTTTCAGACTACATTGCCAAATTTTGTTATATTTGTATTATTGGAAAGAGCAGAAGAATGCTATGCAATGTTGCGAAATTAGTTCTTTTATTGCATTTACCTAATTAAAGTTATAATTTTTGATAGAAATAATTAATAACGTAAGGATAACGTTAGGATAATCAGCGAATCAGCGAGCAGACACGTCGTTTTATGAAACCGTGTACTTTAATGCAAAGTGGGACCCCTTTCCGGAAGGGGTCCTAACTCACCGAGAATGTCTAGCATGCTTAATATATACATAAGTGTTAAGAGTTTCTTGCTCTGATCTATTAACGCACAACCAATCTGGAAGGCAAAGTTGGCTAAAATTCACAGAAACTGACATGTGCCTGGTATTATACCTAGACAGGGAATAAAAATCAATGCCAAAGCCTAAACTTTCACTAATAAGTATCTATCCCTAAGCCTAGGCCGTAACAGATCGTTACATCGAGTCTGGCAGGGTTCATTGAAGATGGCAACGAATGTGTTTCCTAAAATTTTCTGTAAGCACGAAGAGGTACATATATATGCGGCCGCTTGCAACAAATCGGCTTAACTTAGCTCCGAACTAAGCTATTCCTGAGTTAACTCGGAGTTAACTTTCTCCACCTAAGCTCAAGCTCAGGCATAAGTTTTATTCCGTTGCAATACTCCAACTAAGTTGGAGAATAACTAACCCTGAACTTGAGCTCAGAAATAAAGGTATTCTTGATGTTAACAGTTTATGTTGAGCTTGCCCAATAGGAAAAAGCACTGCCTTGTTGTCAGCCAATCAGAATAATTGGAGAATAGAGTAAACCTTTAGCATAACTGAAGACTAGGCTCAGGAATAAAGTTAACCTCCAGCTTAACTAAAAAATAGTTGAAGAATAAAGATAACCCCGAGCTTACCAGCAAATATTTAAACAACTGGGAACTGTTGTCCAATTGTCTGTTCTATGCCGGATATTAGTGGTCATTGATAAACCAGCTTACTCCGAACAAATTGCACGAAGCATACTCATATACTTTTGCTGAATTCTCAATTTTCTTATTATCTTTTAAAATACTGCCAAATAATTAATTTTAACTTTGTTAGCTTTCGTCCAGCACGGATTTGTTCCAAATAACCTGAGTTTTAGTCGCTAGAACCGATATCTGCCCCTTATTCTTCAGTTAACCCTTATCCAACTCAGGGTTAAATTTTTGCCAGTTGCGGACTAATTTATACTCGAGGTTAACTGGAGAATAAGTTAACCCTGATTGGTGCAATGAAATAGCTGGGGAATAAAGACTTAACCCTGAGTTAACCTCAAGGTTAGATTATTCTTCAATTATTCTTCATTGGTGCAAACCAGTGATGAAATAACATTCAGTATAAGAAAATATATTTGGAGTACATTTAATCAGGGGCCTAGTCGGTATATGCCTGTGCCTGTGCTGCTAAGTTCAATTGCGTAAAAAGTAGGTAAGTCAAGTCCTCTGACCAGGTTTAACTACAAATTATAATTTTGGTGTCGTTGGATAGCGCTAAATTTGTAATATATGTAGTGACCTTCCTTTTAAGTTGTAGCTGTAAGGATAATGAGAAATCAGCGTTTGAAATTTTATATCTTTAACATATAGAACGAGCGTTTCTCTAACATATGTGACGCAGTCATGTGACCAAATCTGAGTCACAGCAGCAGAGGTGCAGCAGAGACATACGTTTTGTGTGTTAAAGATATGAAATTTCAAACTCTGAATTCTCAGCAACCTTACAACTACAAATTAAAAAGGAAGCTCAGTAGTAGGAAATTGCAAGAGCTGGCCCCTCAGCCTCAGCTAAATCCTCTTAATCCCCCTAATCCACCCCGCTGAGGGGCCAGCTTTTGCAATTTGTTTTAGGGATTTATTTTAGTGGTTGGGATTAATCCCTTTAGTTTAGTGGTTGGGATTAATCCCCTATCTATGTGTTTGGGGCTGGTGAGAGCAAGGGAATAATCCGCAGCACACCCAATGTATTTAACAGGGTTAGAGTAATCCCTCTAGTCCAGGGATATTTGGATTAAGCCACCGGATATCCATCACCTCGAATTTAGTTTCCAGGGATTTAAACCGCAGCAGTGTAAGACTGCAGGATAATTAGATCAATAAGTCGCTTTAAATATAATACGTAACTGAACGAAGTATTA
>JASAND010022959.1:0-16479 GCA_030248195.1 Trissonchulus latispiculum
CTTAGTTGATATGTATTCCTGAAAATGTGTCAAATCAATGACCATATGTAGGTCTACGGGGGGGGTTTGGGGGCCCCAGCCCTTTTTCATCCCTCCCCCAAACATTTGTTGGGGGGGAAGACTTCGCTCCGAAGGCGCGAAAATGGCCAAAATTTGGATATTTTTGGGATAATTTTGCAAAAATTTTCAAAAAACCTAAATTTTTGTCTAAAAGTGTTTATTATTGTGAGAAATACACGTTTTTTGCTGTAATATGGACGTTCTGACTTAATAGTGACCTTATTTTGGACCTGAAAACATGTTGGCAATCAAGTTTTCGAGTTTAAAACTACTGTCTAATGATGAAATTACTTCATAGTTGCATGTTTTATGGCATTAGAAACGGCTGAAAATGCTATTTTGGCATAAAAATAAAAAAATATTTTGGGGGGAGGGTTGGGAGGGGGCCCTGGGGTGGAGGGGCTGGGGGGCTCCAGAGGCCACCCCCCCAAAAAATGTTGGGGGAGGAGCCTTCCCCACCACCAAATCTCCGTTACACCTATGTAAAACTATAAAATCTGGTACCCGCCGAACCTCCTTAATCTTTATTAGATTCACGATTGTTTCTGCGTTGCGGACTTACTTCGGGGTTAACCTAGTGGTTAGCTTAACCCGATTTAATGCAACGGATTAACTGAGAATTTTCAGGTTAACTCCGAGCTAATCTTGATGTCAGCTTAACACAGAGCTAGCCTTCATTGGTTCAACTAACTAACAGCGAGTCTATCCCTTCAAAAACACCGTGCTAACCAGGGACCGATGTTATAAAGATGGGGTTAAAGCTAACCCGGGTTAAGTCCATTTTGGGGTTAACCCCGAAATTTTTGGGTTAGGTTAACCCTTGGGGTTAACCCTGTATTATAAAGCATTTTTCGGGTTAGGTTAAGTTAACCCGGTTATCCTATGAGTTAACCCCGATTTTAACCCCAACTAGCTCATACAAGCAGCTATCTCAGCTAGCAAGGATTTAACCCGGTTATTTTTGGGGTTAACCCCATTTTTAATCCCAATCTTCATTTTTGAACCCTTTTCATGAAAGCTGGAAATGATAATTTTGAAGTAAAAATAAAGTTCAGAAAATGCCACCACGAAGAAAAGCAATATGAAAAATGTATTCCTCTTAATTTTCAAAAATTTCTAAATTAGTTTTTTCATCCAATCTCATCCGGGTTAACTGCTAACCCTCCTCACTGAGGAGGGTTGAGATTTGCTGGATTTAACCCCAATTGTAACCCAGGTTTCAAACCCAGGTTTGGTTATAACATTGGGTTAAGGGTTAACCCTAAACCTAACCCTAACCCCACAAGCGAAACCCGGGTTTTGCTAACCCCATTTTTATAACATTGGGTTAGGGTTGATAACCCGGTTTCTAACCCGGGTTAGCGATTTAACCGGGTTAACTCGCTTTATAACATCGGCCCCTGGGGCCGGTCCTATCAATGTTCTTAACCCGGGTTAACTCACTAACCCGGGTTAAAACTGGGTTACTAACCCAAACCCCTTCCTATCAAAACTAGGGTTAACCCGGGTTTCACAGCGGGGTTAACAGGTTATTTTGGGGTTAGCGATAACCCCAATCCTATCATTAAACCCGGGTTTAGAAATCGGGGTTAAAATGGGGTTAAACAGGCCTAAGCTTAACCCTCCTCACCTAGGTGGGTTAAGTCGTTAACCCGGGTTTGTACTTTGGGGTTAGTTTAATTGTGCTGATTTCTTGTTATATTTGAGTTTGTTTTCTTCATTTAGGCGTTTTTTCTAGCCACGCTTCTTTGTTTTCCAAAATCATATTGTTTTTGTTTAATTAGCATTAGCTCATTTCTTAAATGAAGCGTTTTCTGACTGAAATATATGAAGCTTATAAATTGCTATAATAATCGTGAAACGTTTCTCTTTGAACCATCAATAACTGAAACGAACCAGAATACATAACAAATATGAGTATTTGAAAAGCCAATTTCTAGCTGCAGAAAAATTGTGGATGTTACTTCCTGAAGACGTTTATGTAGGATTCTGCTTCCCCTAAAAATGCGATCGAAACTAAATAAAATTGCATTTTACAAAACAGAAACGAAATTCTAAATAAGCCAAAAATCAGCTATGTACAGCTAAACTTGTTATTAAAGGGCAATAAGCCTACATTTTAATTACGGATGGATTTTCACATCTTATATTTGGGACAGGATCAAGTTACGGGTTGGCAGTCTGGGCATTTGCTGCTTTTTTCTTCAACAAGTCTGCCATATTTTGAGAGAGTATTTCCACACCTGCTAGAAAAATCGAGTTGCGATATCCTTCCGCCGACAATGAAAATTTTGATGATTTCAAGCTAATGTTCGAGCACTGCATTCCAACGAATCCAGAGCCGGCTGTAGTTCGTCGGCGGAAACGACTCAGAAGCAACTCTTACACCTAGAAATCAATTGGTTTGCTTTTCTGCAATTAAAGTTTAGCAGAAATTTGTACTTTTCCTGATTCTGAGCTTGACGTTTCCAAATTTGTCTGTGTACATATATCTGGGGCCTTTTGGTGCTTACATTCGAAATGGCAGCCAAAAATGTAAAGTTGGTCATTTTCAACTGTTAGTCTTGAGGGAGTTCAGACGTGAAAGGGTTAACATGATCCTAAGAGGAGAGTTTGTCCCAAGATAATTTTGAGGGGGCTTGCATCTTAAATCCAAATTTTCAAGGGGGATTGTGCTATAAGCATAAATTAACGTTAATACTAACCTAAATTCTCAATTCTTAATGAATCTGCAACAAAATTAGGAAATCTTAGAAATAAATGCAAAATTTTCATACATTTTCTTGAACGAAATCTTGGTTCTTGGAATTTAGGTTTAAAAAGCTATTTTTTCCGGCCATTTCTTTCCTTGCCAAATTTGTCTTTACCCCATATCCCTGATGGCGGTGTGGCTTGTACCTTGTGCTGGCGGGGAAGACTTGTATCCCTCTACTAGAGACCTTCACTCAGGCCCGTAAGCCCGGCCCGGCCCAGCCCACGGTGTCGGACCGGGCCGAGGTAGGAAAAATGTGGGTACAGGCCGGGCCAGACCGGAACGACTACTGGAGCAAGCCGGCTTCGGGCCGGGCGTGGTATTTTCAGAAAAAAGGTTGTCTTGTTTACAGTTCTGTCAACATTTTATATATATACTGGAAATTATATACTTTTCTAAAAAAATTTTGAGTAATCGGTGCTGTTTTATTTCGATCTTACTTAAAATTTCCTAGCTGTTTACAGTGTTTTGATTTGTGCTTTCAGTGCTTTCCAATCAAAACAAGCCTTGCTCTATGCTGATTGGTCGAAAACTAAAACTGAGCGTCACATGAGCACTACGAAATACGACAAAAATAAATCTTTGATAGCATAAATAATCAATAATTATCAGGAAATAGTAATTAGCTATTTAAATAAATAACGATTTCGTGCAAAAAATTAAATAATAATGCTAATTTATAATAATTATTATTTTTAATTATTATTGATCTTTATCATTATTAAATTGAATTATATTATTTAAACTTAAAATTTCAAACTCATGTTAACGTATTTTTAAACATCAAAATATTGAATATATACCCTCCAAATTTACTTCCGTGACCTGTGCATTGATATTGTGCTTTCTCATCATGAATCAATTGGTTTCTGTCTCCTGAGCAGAAAGCACAAAGCACTGTCTCCCGAGCACAAAGCACAAAGCACTGGAGACGAAAGCACAAAGCACAGGAGACAAAGCACAAAGCACTTCATCGTGAACCGGGCTTAAAGCTGGTGTACTTGTATTTATGTATCTTTATCTCTAAATTGTAAATTAGCATCTGAAATCCAATATTTATTTATATATTTATTTTTAATATTTGCAAAGTATTCGTGTTATCGTTGAATCGGCGAAACTGAGCAGCTAATTATTCCCTAAACCCAAATAGCCAAAAAGAGGAATGTACTTAATCCCACAAAGCAAGAGTGGGAAGCTTGGCCCTTCCTAGTAGAAATGGTCTGCGAGATGCTCGGCACATTAAGGCCGAAATCTCGGGGGGGGGGGGGGTACCGCTTACCGTTGTTTAGCATGTGTTTATATGCGTTTGAACTAAAACGCATTTGATTGGCTAATCACCTATGTACCTTATGTTAAATTTACGTGTATAAGGGGACACCCCCGAGATCTCGGGGGGGGGGGGGGGTTTCCGCTTAACGTGGTTAAGCGTGTGCTTATATGCAGTCGAACTGAAATGTATTTGATTGGCTACTTAGCTACCGTAATTCTCATCAACGTATTTTAGTTGGACTGCATATAAACACAAGCTTAACAACGTTAAGCGGGACCCCCCCCCCCGAGATCTCGGGGCGGGGTCCAATTATACACGTAAATTTAACATAAGGTAGGCGATTAGCCAATCAGATGCGTTTTAGTTCGAACGCATATAAACACATGTTGAACAACGGTAAGCGGACCCCCTCCAAGATTTCGGCCTTACTGTACCGAGCATCTCGCAGGCTATTTCTACTAGGAAGGGTCAAGCTTTCCACTCTTGCTTGTACTCTTGCTCAAAGTAAAGAGGATCTGTGAGAAATCGGTTAAACAATGGTTTCTGCGATGACGAATAAGATTTTGTGATTATGTAAAACAGTTTTTTCTATGTCGGGCAACGGCAAAAAATTTAGTAAAAACGTGCCGGGCTTTTTAGCCTACGGGCCGGGCCAGGCCGGGTAGAAATTTGTACGGGCCGGGCCGGGCCGGCCTGAAAATCCAGGCCTGTGAAGGTCTCTACTCCATACTCCCATGAATAACCTATGGCAATAAGGTCTATACTAAGCAACAAGTACATTGGGCTAATTTTGGCACATTTTAGCATTAATTTAACAAGTTTGACGCCCCTTCATAAATAGCAACATTATCGATACACGATTTGTGTCCTTTCAGCAAATCGTACATAGACAACAGAGCATTGTTAAGTTTAAAAAATTTAAGTACGGCACTCCCTCCTAAAATTTGAAACTCCAACCTCCCCAAACCTCAAGAAATGGTACATCTAAAGTTTCCGTTTGAATAACAATTTGATATAACTGTCACGTGATGAACGATAAAGAGGCAAAAATGGCAAAATGCAATAAATAATCAGTTTCAAGATGTAAATAATCATCAATGTGTAAAAATTGCGCGAAGTAAAAAAATTTTTCGAAAACACGCGCAATGCAAGAAAACCAAACAGTTCATCTATATACGTTCACTAGCAGCCTTTAAGAGAAAACAGAGTTAACCCAAACCCGGGTTTGCGCTAACCCGGGTTAGCGTAACCCAACCCCAAAAATGTTTGATTGGACCGGGTTAACCCCAGGGTTAACCCAACCCTGAAATTTTGGGGTTAACCCCAAAATAGGGCCTAACCCGGGTTAAGCTTAACCCCGTTTTGATAGGACCGGCCCCGGAGGTTAACTTAAGCTCAACTTAACCCTGGTTCAATCGGCTAAATGTGTAACAAAACTCTCCATTTATTTATGCAAATCAATCAATTCACCTGTATTACGTATTATTATTATCATACATGACTTTGAACTATTACTTTCAAAGCAGACAAAACCCGACAAACATATCGTACATAGGAGATTAGGAAGACTACAACGTTACTAAAAATACGAGTGCAATGCAAACTGAATATGACGAGATCAACAAGTGTCATTAAATCATTGCTGAAAAAGTTTCCTATATTTTTAAATTCAGAAATGCAAATTTTCAAATTGAATATTTAATAAAAAAAACGAAAACTATAAAATTATTAGCCCAGCTAAATGTTTCTTGGATGAGAGGCATTATGAACCGCTAGTGACCACAACGTAAGGTGGTTAAAATTTAATTAAAACATTGCTGCGTCAGCTAAACTAATTGGTAACACTATACAAACAAAGCCATAAACAGTACGTATCTCGAAAACTGGCGTTACACAATGGCAAAACAGTAGAATTTTCACATAGCATAGGTAGACTAAATAAAAGTGAAGCTAAATATATTAGATTTAATAAATTACGGAGTCGCCGACCTGGAGAGCTATCCTACGCTTTCCACAGGCCGACGGCAGCACAGGCTCAGCCGGCTTGCCCAACGAAATTAGCCCTTATCAATTCTTACATTTCAAAACAGTCCGAAATTAAACTTCAAAGTCAACAATAATGCTACATATTCCTCCGACAGCTCCTAAGTTCTTTAAAAAAATTTCGAAAGTTAACTGATATTAGATTGTTGGACTTGTTAAGCCAGACGGGCCGGTAAAGAAAACTCATGCTGACCAGGCCAGGTCACGTCAGGAATTAGAGGGTCGACGAACACCTGGCGGAAGGCAAACTCTAATTCACTCAGCAAAGAAATAAAATCCTGGATATCCACTCAGAAAAGAAACAGCTAATAATGACAAAATACACTTAATATATCGTCTGCCCAAATCAGAACTAGTGCGCGTTGCAGATTTCATAATCATCCAAACAAACCCGAAAATGTCTACGAACAGTATGAATGCTGAAGCTTCCAAGCTAAAATTATGCACATATCAGGTAGCGTTAAGGTGCATTCATAGTTCCAGACGCAAGCAGACGCGCGTAGACGCGCGTCGACGCGCGTACGTAAGCGTCTGAATGCGTTCGTAAGCATGAATACGCTACAATTATTTTTAAACGGTTAAAACGGCATGTTACAATCTGAGACGTCTACGCGCGTCGACGCGCGTCTCTCTGTGTTCTCGACTATGAATGCACCTTTAGCGTGTTGTGTTAATATGTCAGAACTGTTCACAAAAAGTCAGTTCGGCATATTTCAGAAATAGTTGATCTACATAAAAACAAGAACATAAAGCACTCCTTCGTCGCATGTAAAATACATGAATTTTCGTATGCAGGCTGAACATAAGCAAAAACTAGCCTGTAAAATACAGATGAGTTTCGTAGTGTGGTTGAAACCGCTTAACATATTATGAGCCTGTCCTACAACGAGGCTCATATTGGTGCATGTCATCATAATATGTCAATTTTGTCCTTCATCTATATATATATATATATATATATGGATATATGGGATATATTGCATATATACAGCTTTTCATTACAAAAATTGTCCTTCACACAGCTTGTCGCTTAGTCATTATACTGTGTATAGGTAGGTATGTCGGATGCAAGCAAGCTCTCCGCTGCCTGGACAACATACAAGCCCTTCCGCCGTCATGGACAAGGGGTAAGGAAACGTTGCCAATGGATAAACAAAAATGGCCAAAAACTCAAGTTTTTACTTGAAAATTTAAAATAAATTTTGACGTCGCTGGAATTTATCAGTTAATTTTGTTAATCTTTCATAAAAATTGACGCAAATTTGGAACTTTCTTCCAAAAATTCCAGTTTTAGAAGTTCGCGCCAATTTTCAAAAAAAAAACGCGAATTCATGTTACTATCAACCTTAGCGACTAATACATTAATTTATGCTTACGGTACAAGCTCCCGGATAGAAAGTTTGGGTTAAAGATACAAACAAACTCCTCAAATTTGATTTTGGAATAAGTCCAGCTAGGCCCCGACCAATATTAATGTCTGATGAGAAATATGTTAAAAACATAGGAAATCACAGACTACTGATTGATGAGCGCTGACAGATAACAACACTACCCGGTCTATATGTTTATGTTCGCAAAATTTTAGTTCTGAAGCTGCTATATATATAGAGTTCAAAAATTAGGTTACCGTGAAATTTGCTGCTGCTATGAAATTACAATCTAAACTTTTAATTCCTAAGTTTAACCCATGTCGGGGACATCTTTGGAATCTGACTATGAACTATGAACAAGTACAATACTTTTGTTTTGTGGACTAAACAGGCCTACGAAATATTACAAGCAATAACCAGAAGCAAAGAAATAAAGCCAACCAAGCATAGTTTCTTCAAACGCAACATTAATCTTAACAAAAAATAAAATCTAAAATACAAAGCAGAAAAACACATAGGTAAAGCAAAATTCAGATGTCAGTAGATTTTGCAAACAAGGTATGCATGCAAAGCAATGTATGCAAGTACAGCACATACGTACATATTAACCACGCAAACATAGCACTATCGGCACTAAAACACAATAAATGACTGTAAAAATGGACAATAGAATTGGGCAAGTGCACCGTTTACTCAAACAGCTTAACATAGCTGTTGTAGTTGGAAATATTTCTTTGCAGTATGTCAGAGCAGGGACCCATCACTCGTTCAAAGCGATCTCGATCAAGCTTAACACACTTCAATCGCCCTCCTTCTGCCACCACAGTGGCAGCTCGAGGCCTGTCCAAGACTAAGGCAATTTCACCTATCAAATAAAAATCAACATAGACGTGTATGCAACTGAATCAACAGATTAACAGATTATAGAAAGGCATTCAAAATTTACTCACTCATAATACTAAGAATATGCATGTTACATTAGCAGAACCTACCTAGATATATGATAAATACCTTCAAATGCCCCTGCCAACTTTGAGCAGTTTACTAATGTCCTAGAATTTTGATAATTTTCTAAGGAATTGCAATAACAGACTGTTGGTCCATCCTTTTTCTCAGGAATAGACAGACCTGAATAAATCCTCCCGATGTATATGCTTGGTTCACTCTAACACTATCCTTTCCCTAATAAAGCATGGTAATTAAATATATCAAATAATTTTCTTGTATGGTTAGCTGTAATAAATAAACACATGTTTGTTTGATCATAAAGCCGAAACAGCAAATATTAGGTATATATACCAAAATAATCTGAGGGTCCAAGAACTCCAACTGTTTCTACTTCCGTGCTGTCTGGTTTCTGCTGATAAACTTTGGCTGTGCCCTAAACAGGCTAGATAAGTAAGAAAAGATGATCAATAAAACAGGCACTTATATTCACTGATCCACAAGAAGGGATACAAAGGAATTAATAAGATATTAAAGTTCAAAAACGTGAATACCCAAAACGAGTTTCTTCCATTACCGGTTTCGGGTTCTCACACCCTCCGTCAGGTGAATCCTGTTACTGCGAGCAACACGCAGCAACAATCCATGGGTTATCAAGCATCTTCGCCACATAAACGCTAAATGCGTTCTGCGTAGAACCAGGTCAAGACATGCCTGCATCCAGGATTGTGGCAAGGGGGTGGTCAAAGGACAAATTGTAAATGTGAGCCTGGGCAGCAAAGCCCCCAGAAAAGTTGCATAGATGTTTCATTTTGGCCAAAACATTACTATTTACTCTATGACTCTTTTAATAAATCGATTCCAGTGAAAAGACAACAAAAACACAAAATGGAGATGTGGGTGTAGACACGCCACAAGTTAAGGATTTTTGCATTGTTTGCACAGATATCCTAACATCTTACGCTAATAAATGTTAAACTTTTTCTAACAATAGCACGCCCCTTTAGGAACAAGCTTTGAATCAAATAAATTATAATACAATAAGACGGGTTTCTATATTTGATTTGCTTCAGAGTATCAAATTAACAGTGAACAGTTTGAACAGTTTGAACAGTTTGAACAGTTATCACCAAACTAATAATGAATAGTGTATCCTTATATCCTTCAACATTCACACTTGCGTTTTACGTTCTAAAATTTTTAGTCTTCGACAACTCCACACTTGATGCTTCGTACACGATTTTGTGCAAGTTAAAAATTAGAAAGTCTTTGGCTTCTGCTAGTTTCAGCCCACGAACTCCTGATAAAATGTCTGCATATTCTCCGAACCCGTTAAATTTTTTTAGTTCTCCACAGATTGTGAACATTCAGACATTTCCAGTTCTTCCTGTTCAACAATATCACTGGTACAACTCACCTCCAAGATGATGTAAAACTCATGTCCAGGATCTCCTTGACGGCAAATAATATCATTTTCCTCAAAAGCAACCGGTTCCAATGCATCAGAGACTGTTGACCTTTCCCACTGATCAAGATCCTCTGAAATAGGAAAAACAATCCTGTCCATAAACTGTACTTTACAAAATTGAATAACTTTACAAAAGCCAAAACACTCCAACTAAACTATAGCTATTGCTATACACAGCTAACAGATAGCCCCCCCTACAGTCGGAATCATCTCCCCACCATAAAGCAACAAACACGATTTACCATTTTTAACCAAATTTCAAAAGCTTTTTCGGGCTTTGCAGAATTTATTACGCATCGTTAATTAGTCTAGCCTAAAGCACACCAAAACTTGCAATTTTTAGCTATTTTTGGCCGTTTTCACAAAAAACGTAACAATTCGGAAAGCCTTTCCAAAGCCTCCCATTTCGCCCCCACTACAGCTTAATGAGACAGGTATGCCGCCTCCTGAATGGATGAGCTATGAAGCTGCCCCCCCCCCCATAAAACATCGCCCTAAAAACAAGCAAACAGACGGCATCTCTCCTGCGCCAGCCAATTCAGCCGCAGGGTTCACAAAATTTTAGAAAACGTTTCGCGCTTTTAGTTTGATAGTATTTATTTCAGAGTTTTTCATTGGTGCTCAATTCAATATTTTTGGCTTGGCATACGGACAAAATCAGATTTAAACGAGTCTAATTGATAAAACCTACCGAATTATTTTTAAAGCATCCGTTACGGATTTTTTTGCAATTTCATAAAGTCTTCAATAGAACTCCCAAAATTTACGAACAACTATCTTTGTGCGGACTGGACAAAATTCGAAAGGCAAACCTCTCCAAATAAAATTCAAGCTATCATGAATATGAGTATTGAATATTAATGATCACAGCTCACACATAGAACATTATTGTATCAAACAAAGTCACTCACGCAATAGCTTGACTTTACTCAGGAATTCATCATACATTTTTCGTTTCCGCATTTGACTTCCCTGGAACAAAGAGGAACAAATAACAATTCAAATTATGTTAATAATTGCTACTTGCTACTTGCTATATTACGTACTTCCAATACTTGCTAATGTTTCTATATGTCCACATCTTACATATTTTTGGAAACAAACAGGTCAACTCGTAAGCAAGCCAAAAATTAGTAATCTTTTCGAGAATAGTTTAAATAAATTTCAACCAATGGAATATCGTTGGAAAACATAATTCCCATTCTAAAAGACTACCAGTTCGCTGTGTGAGCTGCAAAACAAAGGAACAAGTTTTGAATCCACAAACAGCAGAACATGGTAAATCTTTATATTTTTAAACTTCGAAATTTAATACGTATGCTCTGTCAACCAAACAAAAAAGCCAGGGATCAATAAGATTTTCTACCACAACCTATAACAGCAATTCTTGCAAAGAAATAGCGCAATAACTGACAATTAAATTAATTTAACGCCTATTCTACATACCATTAGCACTTTACGATAGGTATCGCGATCAAGTCCCCAAAGTTTGACATCGGTTGCAGCTTGAACTGTAGCTGCTCTCGGAGTGCCATAAATAAGGGCCAATTCCCCAAAGCTTCCACCATCTTTTATCGTTGTGACCTTTGTTCCATTCACATAAACCTAAAATCTCCAAAAATAGGGAATCTAAGGGAACCAACTGTGTGCATACAAGCAAACTAATTTTGTTGTAATCTACATTCGGCCCACCGACGCATGTACCAAAGAGTTTAATCAGCAGCCACTGACACGGGTGGGAAATATACTTTTCCGGATTGTGGTGGAAGCTTTCTACTAGAAGGGTTATGAGATGCTACCACAGCCATTGTACTCGGAAGAGTTTGAAGTTTCGGTTAAGTCTACTCTAGTACTATTTTTATGTGGTGACGTTAAGTCAGTGTAACTAAAATGACTGGGTTTAGTTTAAAGTGGAGGGGGGGCAACCCCCCCCCCCCCCTTGGGCCAATACTTGAGCACTTCCCCCCACGACCCTACCCCCTCCCCTTTTCTGGGCTTCCCCCATTCACCCTAGGGTGCCTAGAAATTGCCGATGATGTAGCATTTTCGGTTGAAATTTTCAAAAATATTCTGGCTTCGCCGGGATTTTTGGGTAAAAAGTCGTTTATTTTGGTACTAAAACTTAATTGTTGAGCACTTTTTAGCTTAGCTACAGCAGTACATGTAGAAAACAAGCTTTAACAGTATTTTTAGCATTTTAGCCCATTTTATTCCCCCACTCTCCCCACCCCCATTTTTTCGCCTAAACCCAGAAAGGTAGTGGTAAAAAGAAATCCAATAATGAGAATGTAACTTCTTTTAGGGGCCGATCCTATATGGGGTTGAGTTGGATCCGGATCGAACCCATTTTAGGGGCTAACCTCCCAAAATTTCTGGATTGGCTTAATCCTGCTTCGAATCCAATCCTATCAAACATTTTTAAATCGGGATTAAGTTAATCCGATTCACAGCTTCCAACCCCGGTTACATTTTCAATCCCAATTTGAATCCGGACTAAGGTTTCAATCCAGATTGAAACATTTGATAGGATCGACCCCAGATTGTAGAATTGTCGTACCACAATTCCGACACTTCCGATTAAAATTCAACTCCTCTTTCTTAGCAAAATCTCCGAAACCAAGGAAACCTCTTAATATTCAAATACTTTGTTTACCCCCACAGGGCAGCAAAAAGACACTGTTTACTCAAAAACTATGCAACTATGCTATCGATATCGTTCACAGCATGCCTGGAAATGATCCCGGCATGAATTAAACATGGGAAAACAAAATAAATTCGTGGGTTCCAGAGGTTAGAGCGCTGCATAAGACCAAAAGCAAAGCTACTTTGGTTATGTTAGGAACTTGCCAAACAACAGGAATTCACAAACTGCAGAATCACGAAGTTGGCCGATAAAGATATCACATAGGTATTAGCACCCTTCTTAGTAAAATTAGAACTATGCGAAATCGCTTGGTCCTGCACAGCTCTCACCGTGGCATTTTCATGCACGTTTCGATGGCCTGTGTTTAACACGTGTAGAGGCGGGGTCATGATTGAAAGTGTGCTGTGAACTATAAGACACTGGGCGGAAGACCTATGCGAAAATGGAAAACAATCAGTGATGTTTTGTGCCAAAAATTAATTCAATTATTAAATCGCATTATCAGTATGCTATAACTTTTAGTTAAGCTTAGTTCAAAACTCTTTTCAAATTTTAATTTTTACACCCACCCCCCCCTTTAAGCATTGAAGGCACCCCAGCCCCATAAGCTTCTAAAGAACTCCTGCAGCCTATCACATCACCGCCTCTTTAAGGTTGGATTACTCAATATCAAAATCCTGGATACGCCCTTGCCCTCCCAACACAACCCAACACTGAATAAGCAGAAAACGACCACATACGTACATCGCATACTCCATGATCGATGACGTAGAAATTATCTCCTTCATCACCTACAATGCAAAAATTTTATAACTGATACCAACAGTTTACAGTAGAGTAACTAAAGCCCGGTTCACAATGATGGGCTTTGTGCTTTTGTCCGTTGTAGAGATGGGCGAGGAAAAAAGGACTGGAAAAAAGGTTTTTTCCGTTTTTTTTCCATTTTTTCCGATGGGGTGGAAAAAATGGAAAATATTCCAATTTTTATTTGGACTCTTTTTACATGGAAATATAGTGTTTAATGTTTTATGAACGGGCAATTTTGCACTATATGCAACCTTTTCCGAGGGACCGAATAAGGTGGGGGCATGTAAAATCGGACGAAATTCTTTTTCGGTTTTTTTCGAAGCATCGGAAAAAAGGCCCATGTCAAGATAAAAGTTAGAACCCCCAGAACCCCCATCAGAAAAAAAAGGAGGTTCTCAAATTTTTTTCATGCGTTTGCATCCAGGACTTTGATTTGTACGTGACTACGTTGCGGATCCTTTCCTTCAGCAGGTACTTCAGCAGGCATGATGTGTTTATAATATGTATATATATATGCTGGCTTTTTCCTACAGGGGGGGGGGGGGGGGGGGGGTGGGGGGCCCCCCCCAGAATTTCGTCCCCCCCCCCCCCAGACTTGGGTCGCCCCCCCAGAATCGCCCCCCAGGATCCGGGCCTTCCCCCCCAGAACTCTAAAATGCCCGGAAAATTAGGGTTTTGAGGGTAAATTTTGAAAAATTTTTCCGGCGTCGCCGGATTTTTACTCATTTTTAAGCATTTTTTAGCTATTTAGCTAGCTACATCCAATATCCACAATATGGGTATCAATCGAAAGCTGACGACAAGAACAACAAATTGGTCCTTAATTTAAGCCCAGACAACGCGCACACTTTTCGGTACACCCGGACTCCAGAACCCTCAGAACTTCCAGCAAACACTTAAAACTAGGCAGTAGAGGATCAAATCTCCTGAAAAAAATTTCAGAACCCCCAGAACCCCAAGAACCCCCATCAAAAATTTGAAACTAAATATATGTAGTCACGGATCAAATCTCTTCGAAAAGTTAAGAACCCCCAAGAACCCCCAGAACCCCCATCAAAAAATGAAACTAAGCATAGTTATAGATCAAATCTCTACAAAAAATTAAGAACCCCCAGAACCCCAAGAACCCCCATGAAAATAAAAGCTTCAAGAAAATCAAGTGGAAGATCAAAACGCATCAAAAAGTGACTTTTATCTTGACATGGGCCGGAAAAAATGGAACAATATTTAGTAGTTTGCTTTAAAGTATCGTTTGCTGAAAATATTGGATTCCTGTACTCAATACTGGAACCTTCGTAAGCGCTTGTGTAATTACAGTAGCCCTCTGGGGTTATTTAAATATGGTAAAAACTGCTTATATGCGTGCAGAAACATGGCCGTGCCACAACATTAAAATATTAACACAGGAAAATTATTATTAAAATTATTCCCAACACCACTGTGCCGTGTCGGTCGAGTGGTTAAGGCGTTCGACTTCGGATCCGATAGTCCGAGGTTCGAATTCCCGCTGCCACAAAGCTTTCACAAATCCCCTTGAGCAAGGGACTAAGCACGTATCGGTTCGCCGTGAGCTCTAGCCAACCCAGCTATCCATCCTTAATTGGTCGGTAAATGGGTACCACTATTGTGAGAAGGTAACAGGAGTCTGTGTAGGGCTTAAAGCCTTGAAGGGCCGGCCCCCCTTCCACGGATGTAGTCATCATTTGAGGTGACACTCCTGGCTCTACGGCTGTGTATCCGGGGATGAGCACCGGCACCCCTAGTCCCTGAAGCAGGGATGGAGATATTCTCCAGGGGTCACCTTTACCTTTTTTAGAAACATGAAATAGCGCAATTTCTAATACATTGGGCAATTTTGGGGTGACCGGAAAAAAGAACAAATATGGAAAAGAATGGAAAAACAGGAAAAAAGGGTTTTTCCGGCAATCATTTTTTCGGAAAAAACCAACCCTAGTCCTTTGTACTTTGTGCTCCGTGCTCAGACGACAAAGACACATCGTTCGCGATGACATAGCATAATTGCGAAAAGCACAGAACACGTGGTCGAAAGATTGTTCAAAAATTGAAAACCAACACTGCAGAACAGAGACGGAACCGAGACATCGGGTCAGTTGGAGTCACTTTTTGTACCGGATCATGAGCTTCGTCCCGATCTTGACAGGGTTTTCTGAATTAACCACAAATTTTAGAAATTTTTGATTCAACAGGCTAAAAATTTAGTTTAAAGTTTTGTTCGACGTGCAATATTAATTTGCCATCTTATATTTTAATCTTGAGCACGTTTGCAGCTTAGCTTGAGCTTATTTGAATCTGCCTGTCTCTGGTAGATTGAGCGCATGTGCCTGGGTTTATTTTAGGCAAAAATAAGTGGGGGGGGAGGTCGAAAAGTGGGGGATAAAATGGGCCAAAATGCTAAAAATGCTGTATAAATAGCCTGTTGTCCACATACACTGCTATAAGTATGCTTAAAAGTGCTCTAAAATCAAGTTTTAGCACCAAAAAAGGCGATTTCTGATCAAAACCTTCCGGCGAAGCCGGAAAATTTTTGAAAATTTGGACCAAAAATCCTAAAAATTTGGCAATTTCTGGGCACCTTAGGGTGAGTGGGGGAAGCCCAAAAAAGTGGGGGTGGGGCCGAGTGGGGGGGAGGTGCTCGAGTGGGGGGTACCCAAAATGTGGGGGGCGTACCCCCCGCCCGCCTCCCCCAGTAAAATAAACCCAGTGTGCCTGGGCATACTCGTGTGGAAACCCTGACCGTCAGGAGAATGCGGATACTCCTTGGTGGCATCACATAATGTCTGGAGGATTCCACGGCGCGTCTGAGGACTACCTATCGACTCTGCTTGCATTGTCGATAGGACGAGCTAATCGAGGCACTAGAGCGAGCCTTCTCAATAAATTTCGGCCGCCTCGACAAGGCGAGAGGTGCAATTCGGCACCATGTCACCTCAATCCCTACCCTTCTGGCCGGGGTGTCGGCCGTTTAAATGTGCCAGTCTTCAAAGAGGGGGGAGGCCTTTCAGCCAGCGAGACACCCAGACCCCTCCTGTCCCGTCGGGCTGACCCTCTGGAAGTCCTAATGGGGGTAGTCGCCTGGTTCCCTCGGTGGACGGGATGGCT